>JBBBDQ010000159.1:980000-1235000 GCA_037127315.1 Ascarosepion bandense | reverse complement strand
TTAGATATATCACTAATATACGTCATTGAAATCGAGTGTATTAACCAGAATTGTAATTCGTCTTTTTTCTTTGAAAAACATGACATGGAAATTTAACGTTACATTTAGTTAAAAATAATGGGTTGTATCTACGGTATAAAAATAAATGGTAAATTTTAGTTTTTAATACAAATTATAACGTAAATATTAGTAGTAATATTATATTATAAATGTAGTAAAAAGAAAAAAAATATATATATTATATAAAAATAAGTATTATACTCCTAATAATAAGAAACAATAATCTTAAATACTACTACTACTACTACTACTACTACTAATAATAATATATATATATATATATATATATATATATATATATATATATATATATAGTCATCCGCAGACAGATCTGTTTCGCTGTATCACAGCTCATCAGTACGATCAGACTCCGATTGCTTTATATATATACTTTCAATCAAGTCGAACGCTGGAATCGACTTGCTAAGTTCCACATCTCACCTTAGAGGGGAGATCTTAAAATAGCATTATTGCAAAAAAAAAAAAAAAAAAAAAAAGAAAAGAAAAAATTGTAAAAATCTTTCTTTTAAATCAGTTTTTCAAGAAAACTGGCTTTCACTGTCATCACTTTCTCTAGTACTGTTAGGAGTTTTCCTTTCTATCGTTTTGTTTAAGGTACCGTGGACAATCAACGTTGGTTATGTCATTATTTTACATTCTAATTATGTGCTATCCATTTTAGTTGTTGCTGCTGGTCCTGGGTATGACGGTAAACTTCATCCGGCAGCAAGGCCTCTGATTGTGAGGTTGTGAGGAGCATGGAACCACCTCTTAGTTGCTGTTGTTCCCTGACCCGGACTGGTAGCACCTGTTAGGGTCCCAGCTATGGGAAAATAGTTAAAATAGTTAACTCCAAAACTGGGTTCAAATCACTATCAAATTATAAAAATAGACTTTTATAGAAAATATACATTTTTGAAGAAAAACTATTACCAACAATACATTTTTGAAGGAAAAAAATTATTACTAGCAATACATTTTTGAATACAAAGCTAGAAAATATCTCCCGTTTTCTAAAATTAAAAAAAAATGACAAAAAACTTTTCACCAAATTCTGACTAAATCAACCTTCTCACTACAACCGAACATTAAAAAAATAACTTAAAACCCTAACTTTTGGGCATTAAATAACACACAGAAGTGTTGACATGCCGTTAAACAAAACTGAAACAAACAAACAAACAAACAAACAAACAAATTGTTGCTGCTGTTGAATTTCTAAAACGAAGTGTGATTTTGTTACTCGATAAAGTTCTTTGTGATTCTGTAGCACTTGTTTATAAGACCTTGATGAAGTGTAGTTTTTAAAACTCAGAGGATTCATTCGTCTAAGAAAGCAGAAGTGATAGTGTAGACATTTCTGAACGAGTTATATGTGGTCATCCTCATGAGAGTGTAGATCTGAAGAGGCTATCTAAAAGTCATTCCGCTTGTAGAATAATGGATAGTAGCTAGAATTGAGGAATCGAAAGTTTGTATTCCTGTCGAGTTCCTTACATTCACAAGACAGACTGGGTGTTATAGGTGGTTGGTTGGTTGGTTGGTTGGTTGGTTGGTTTTGTTTTATGGCATATCAACATCGGCGGGTCATTTATTGCCAACTAAATTTTATTTATTTATTGCTGGTAATACCTTTTTCTTTCAACAATTTATTGTTTTTACACAAGTTTTTGTGTCTAGTAATACTTTTTTCCTTTCGAGTATCAAGATTCATTGAAAATTAAGAAAAACACACCCGTTTTTTTCTTAATTTTCTCTTTTAAGGGAGCGACAGTTATTTTTTATTTTTTTATTCGTTTTCTTAGGTTTTTGTGAATCTCATTCGTGTAGAATACTTCGTTAGATAAATATGGAAGCTGACGATGGCTCGCCTGAAATAGGCTATACTCCCGATTCACCATGAAATAACGCGTCTGTCTTAATTTTTCTTATATATATATATATATATATATATATATATATATATATATATATATCAGTCGGTCAAAGGCCATACGTGGTACACACTTGGGCGATCACGTCTCGAAAGAGACATGACTAGATTTTGCCGCAGTAGGTTGCCATTACTTTCTACGGTAGAATGGTTGCCAACCAAGGCTATAGAACCAAATCTGTCTTATTATTTGACCCATAGCTGGAGGAAGAAGAAACGGATTAATACATTTGATAATGTCATTTGTGTGCAAATTAATGTAAGGAATTTAACTGGAATTTGAATTTGGCTCTCCGATTTCTCGCTCTGAAACGATATCCACTGCGCCACAGCGAACATGCAGCAATGATAGAAAGTTGTAAAGAGCCATGATTTTATCGTAGGCACGTCATAAGGAAGGAATAGGATTCAGATACGCTTTCTCTTGTATGTAAACATTTACAAATTTTGAAAGATTTCAGTATATATTTTTTTGTTTTTTTTTAAGCAAGACATTAATCACCATTTTACTATTGGTCGGTAACATTTGCCTCGTTAGTCACTTTTTGAAATTATTAATCATCATTGAAATTATCACAACAATTCCCTACTATTTTGTTAAGCTTTAAGCGCTGAAGATGACGTAATGAAAATACTTGAGAATTATTTTCTATGGAAATCAGTTTTATGACAGACAACAAAGGTTGACGGGAAAGAGAGAGCGGCGGGGAAAGATGAGTAGTGGGAGGTAATGATGAGCGAAAGAAGAAGAAAAAGGGGGAAGAAGTGTGAGACGTGGACAGAAAGAGATAGGAAAGAGAAGAAAAGAGGAAGAGGAAAAGCGGGAGAGAGAGAGAAATGAGTGAAAGAGAAGTAGAGAGAGAGAGGGGGGGTTAATCAGCAATTATTTAACAGTGACATCACACCAGGTTAAGAAGGCATCACGATATCTATATTTTCCCAACGAATTCATAAGTAGATATGAAAATTTCCAGCACTTTTTAAATGAAAAAAAAAATTCTTTCTCTCTTCTATCAGGTCGGTGCAAATGTTTTTGCCGGTTTGTAAAAGAGGCATTTTAAATCATTGTAATTTATTTTATGCATATTGTTATTACTTAAACATATCACCATCATTAATTTAAAATTTTTCTTTCAGATTATCAAAGCATAATTCATATTTTTCTGCAATATTCTCACCCATGTTCTTCCCATGTAAAGAACCCATTAGGCGTGCTACTCTATGAGTTTCACAGAGGTTCCAATGCAAATGCAGCCGCACGATCTATTGAGGATGCTTATGGAATTGATGCAGTGAAAGAAAGAAGTTGTAGGTGGTGGTTTTCCCGTTTTCGGAAAGGAAATTTCAGCTTGAAAGACGAGGCTAGAGGTGGTTGTCCCAAAATACTTGATTCAGATGTGTTGAATGCCGCTGTTACTCAAAGCCCTACGGTAACCTCAAAAGAAGAACTTGCACACCAATTTAATGTCTCCCATACAACTGCGTCACGCCAACTGAAAAGAATGGCGAAGATTTCAGTATTCGGAAAAATGGGTCCCTCACGAACTGTCTCCAGAGAACCTGCGATAACGTGTTTCTTGAGGAAAATTTTTGCTTTCGCGACACCATCAGACACTATTTTTGGATAGGCTTGTCACAGGTGATGAGAAGTGCCATCTTGCCCCCTCCTGCATATTCTCCTGACCTAGCTCCCTCGGTTTATTACTTATTTCGAGGATTACAAAACCATTTAGATGGCCTTAGGTTAACATCACAAGAGGATACTGAACATGAGTTGGATTCATATTTCACATCAAAACTTAAAGAATTCTACAAGCGAGGCAATTATAAGCTCGTTGACAGATGGAATCAAGTTATAAAGAGCAAAGGTTCTTATTGTGATGAATATATTTTTCAAAAACACAGTTTTTTATTTTCAAGATGAAATTTTAAATCGGCAAAATATTTTGAACCGACTTGATATAATTGACAAAAAAAGGTAAGGCTGAGTACATTACAGACAACTAATAAAAAATAAATAAATAAACGACCCCAGAAAGACTTAAGAAAAGGAGAGGCACAAAAATTAAAGTAAAAAAAAAAAAGAAAAAGAATTGCCTATCATAAAAATTCTCGGTTCCGGGTAAGATAAATATTGATTGTTTATATTTGAATTTTATTTAAATTTATTTGTTTGAACATTATTGTTAATGGATACTCCTATTTGAGTGTATATTTACTCAAAAACAAATATCCATTAACAATAATACTCAAACAAATAAATTTAATTTAAATATGTCAGTTAATGTCATTTCGTAATATTTCGTTATATTTGGATCGATATGTCTATACTTGGTTCGAGTATAGGTAAATATTTATCATAGTATTTGAGTCTATAAGCATTTACTTGGTACAGGGAGGGGTAAATATTGGTTGCTACTAGTTGAGTCTGTAAGTATTAACTTGGATCGCTGATAGGTAAGTATTGGTCGTCATTATTTGAGTCGATAAGCATTTACTTGGATCAGCGAGAGGTAAATATTGGTCATTTATATCTGAGTTTATAATAATTTCGTGGTTCACTGATAATTAGATATTGATTGGTTATTTGTTTTGGGAATAAAAAATATTGGTCGTTACTATTTGTGTCTATAAGCATTTTTGATCAGGGAATAGACAAATAGTGGTCGTTTGCAATTGTGTCTGTATGCATCTATTTGATGTGTTTGTCGTTTACATTTAAGCCTATAAGCATTTATTTGATCCATCAATAGATAAATAAATAAATAAATAGTGTGCATTGAATACTGCTGCCATATCTGGTCGGGTGCTCCTGCTATCCACCTAGGGGTTCTTGACAAAATCCAACGGAGAATCTGTAATGTGATCGATCCTGACTTGGCAGCTCAAATACAGCCACTTTCTCACCGGCGCAATGTGGCTTCCCTGTGTCTCTTCTACAAATACTTTCACGGCTTCTGCTCCGATGAACTTAGCTCACTGGTGCCTCCTATATATGAATTTCCTCGAGCCACAGGATTATCAACTAGGTCCCACACTTTTACTGTGAAACCAATAAAAAGTAAACGCAAAGTTTACTCCAGCAGCTTTTTTCTCTCACTTCCCGCCTGTGGAATTCCCTTCGTTGACTTACTTCCCCGACAGCTACAATCTCCAAGAATTTAAATGTAAAGTCAATAGCCATCTCCTATCTCACTAACCTGCATCCCCCCTCTCTCTCTCTCTCTTTCTCTCATGTCCCTTTCTTCGTTCCACTCCACTCTCATCAGTATTCTCATCCTTCTCTTACCCACCTCCTTGACCCCTATAACTTGTCACTCTTTCTCATAACTTTCCACCTATGTAAACCCCCTTGCAAAACAGTGGCAGTAAAATGCCTTGCTTGGGGCGATAGGATTATAAAAAAAAAATATCGGTAATTTATATTTGAGTCTATAATCATTTTTCTTTATTTGGGTCAGTCACTCAGTTAAGTGCCATACACGCTTGGGCGATCATGTCTCGAAAGAGACATGACTGACTGGGCAGAAGATTATCCTGCAGTAGGTTGCCATTGCTTTCTGCGGTAGACTGGTTGCCGAGCAAGGCTATAGAACCCAATCTGTCCTGTTATTTAACCCATGACTGGGAGGAATAGACGGATTAATACCTTTCCCAAGGGTATTTGCGCGTACGTGAATGGCAATGAATTCAGCTGGAATTCGAACTCGGCTCCCCGATTTCTCGTTCCGAGCCGATATCCAATGCACCACAACGCACATTTATTTGGGTACACGTAAATATTACTTGTTTATAGAATTTTGTCTGTGGTTATATACATAGTTTGGAGATAGGAAAATGTTATTCGTTTATAATTGAATCTATAATCATTTGCTATGTTTAGCGATAGGTAGGAAGTTGTGGTTTTTATTTGAGTCTGTAAGCATGTGGTGAATACGGAATTAAAAGTAATTCTATTCTCTTCAATTTTACAAATTTCAAAATCTTGTTTGAAATCTTAATTTTGACCAATGGGATAAAGGATTGACCTCGTACTGAAAAAAAAAAAAAAAGACGAAGCCAAATTTTGCGATCGGATGTTAAATTAATTTTCTGACCAATGAAAGGAAGCGATTTACAAAACTTGAGAGAAATTCACGATCCAGTGCGAAAAAAAGGCTTTTGTTATAAAAACAGAAAAAGAAATTTAATCAGCCAGAAATGGAAGAGAGATCAGACACCACCAAGAAGACAACAACGACAATAAGATACTTTAACTGACTCCTAAAAATGAACTTCGATAAGTACAATTTTCCTTTATTGCTTTATCTTCCTTTTCACTTTCTAGCCGACCATAAAAGAATGAAGGGAACACAGATTTCATCATTACCCTGTTAATCATGGCATACACACATTCGCTATTTACAACTCGAACTCTGGATTCACTTAACTCCTTACTACAATTTCTCTTTAAAAGTTTTATTCCTACAAATTGATGTTATTCTGTTCTGTTAATAAAATTCTACTTTAACGCACAAACAAAATACTTTTATTCTTCCAATTTTCAACCTTCTGACGATTCAGATAACCTTAAGTTGTAGGGAGTTCGGTTATATTTAACAAAAAGCCAATTTAGTAAACATTCAACCTTCTCTCTACTTCAAGCATTTACTTTGTCCGGGAATACATAAATAATAGTCGTTTATATTTAAGCCTATAAATATTTATTTCTTAAGTGATAAGTGTCTCCAGGAGAGAAACACACTGCGCCGCATTGGCCTCGGTTTCTTAACCGACCTCAAATGGAACCACTACATAGAGTCTGTAGCTACATCTGCTAGGAAAGCTGGATCACTGTACCTGGCCAGGAAGTTTTTTTCTCGTCAGATTCTATTTTGCAAATCTATAAATTCTATCATTTGTGCGTGCATTGAATACTGTTGCCATATATGGTCCGGGGTTCCTGCTATTTATCCTGACGTTCTCGACAAAATCCATAGAAGGATCTGCAATGATCCTGATATGGCATCCCACCTTCAGTCACTTTCTCACTGACGTGATGTGTCAATCTTCTGACTTTTCTACAAGTATTTTCATGGCTACTGATCTTTCTTTTCCTTGGTTCCCTGACAACATCAACTTACGTACGATACTAGATTGGCATCAAGGTCCCACTCTTTTACCGTCGAAATAGTTAAATGTAACTGCCTCGTCTACTCTAATAGTTTCTTTTTACGCAATTACCGTTTGTGGAATTCTTGTTTGCTTACTTCCCTGATAACTACAATCTTTAAAATTTTAAATGTAACGTCAATTTTTTAATCGTTTCACCCCAAGCAAGACGGTAACGCCATTGGGACTACATAAGAGTAAAAGATTAGATAGGAGGAGAATAAAGTAAAAGACGAACCAGTTACAGGGGGTGTCAGAGAAAGAGCAAGAGAAATATTGGAATACAGGTATGATGACAGTTGCAAAGATAGAGAGAAAGGAAAAGATATACAGTGTGATGTAGAAAGAACTGCAGTCAAGTGGCTAGGAGATGGGTATTGACATTGCATTTAAATACCTGGAGATTGTAGCCGTCAGGAAAGCAAGAACATGGAAGTGAGTTTCACAGGCGGGACGTGCAAGAAAAGAAGCTGATGGAGTAGAATTGTCGGCTGCATTTGATTGATCTAACTGTGAATGGGTGGGACCCAGTTGCCAGTCTGGTTGCACGAGTAAACTTCTGTGGCAGAGGCACCAGTGACTTAAGATCGTCGGAGTAGAAGCCATGAAAATATTTATAAAACAGAGGGAAGCCACATCCCGTCGGCGAGAAAGTGGCTGGAGTCGAGCCGCCAAGTCGGTACCTATCACATTACTGATACTCTTTTGGAGCCCCTTGAGAACACTGAGATGAACAGCTGGGACGCCTGACCATATATGACAGCAGTATTCCATGCACCGCCGGATGGTTATTTTCTATCTCCTTTCTCTAATTCCTTTCTTCAACGTCCGCTGTACCTGTTTTTTTTTCATTACATTTCTCTCACTGTAACCCCTTGCGCACCAGTGGCGGTACAAAAAATATTTACTTGATTCGGGAACACGACATGTTTATATCATTTTCAGACATTGTTTAATAAATATTAGTCTTTTATCTATTAGCTTATAACTATTAACTTGGCTCAAGAATATATAAATATTGATATAAACTAATTTATAAATGGAACTTTGTGTGTCTGTGTCTGTGTGTCTGTGTGTGTGTCCGTTACCTATAGACTCCGAAACGGCTGAACCGATTTCTTGAAAATTTACACAGTTGTACTATAAGTGTTTGCGAGTGTTCTTAGCTAGGTTTAGTGTCGAAGGCACCCCCGATAAATATCGAAAATCGATAATTGAAAAATCTGGGTTATAGAAGGAGTGGTCCGATTTTAATCAAATTTGATGCACTCATCGACAAAGACATAAGAAACGATATTCAGAAGTTTCAAGGTGCAGTTCTTACAATAGCACAGAAAATCGATAATATATATATATATATATATATATATATATATATATATATATATATAAAAGGCAAGATGTTTGTGTGTGTGTCTATTTATCTGCTTGTATGTCTGTATATTTTTCAGGCCTTCTATTTTAGTTTCTGCTTTGGGTTGGGCTCTAAGTAGGTACAATTGTAGCTCTTAGTCTCAGCCATGATACCATTTACTCAAAGGACTTATTTAGTCTTCAAAATTCAGTTTACGACGAAAAAACCTTATTTGATATCGATAGCAGGAAATCAAAATTTGACTTACATCCATTCATTTTTCCTTCGGTTTACGGTTTCGCTTTAATTGGAAACAGCTATTGCTTTTAGTCTTTCGTGCCAATGTCCAAAGAGTCTGAGCTGCAGGACCATGGATTAGTTTTAAAGCTTTCATTACACCCGACCAACGCCAGACTATACTGCTAGTCTTTTATAATTAAGTCTGCAAGCATTTACTTGGTTTAGTACACATTAGTTGTTTCTATTAGCGTTTATAAGCATTTACTTGATTCACAGGTAGATAAATATCGGTCGTTCATATTTGAGTCAATAAATATTCATTTATTTCAACGGTAGACTAATTCTAATTTTATTATGCATATGTGTTCTTTGGGTGTATGGAATTCTTGAAGTTTATATTTGTGGTTATAATAACTTATTTTATAGGTGGTCACCCTTGAGAAGTTGGTGTTTTCAATGCCCCGCTGACAAGTTAATTTTTGTTAAGGTGTAATACGATTGGTTAATTATACAATCCAAATATGTCTAAGTGTAGGCTCCAAAAACTTATCTAAATTTATAAAAATATTGCCGAGAATTTCTCATCAATCTAAAAATAGGATTTTAAGTAAATTATTAGAATTTAAACTTTTGCAATTTTATTTGTATTTTTAAAAAATTAATTTTTTAGCCGAGGGTTTGTCTTCCAATTCTGGAAGAATCGTCTGAGAGAAATACATGCAACAAAATCAGTCGTACAGATTATGATAATCTTTAGTTTTTAAGGTAAAAAAGGTCAATAATCTTCATTTTTTTTACTTATTTTCTGTTTCTGTTTAACTTTCTTTTTCTATTCATGTCGATTTTATCATTAAAAAAAATATTCTATCAAAATCCCTCCACATTTTATTTTTTACTGTTAACGTTTCCTTTTCATCTGTTCTCTTTGTCTTTATGCTAGTTTAATCCTTCTTCAAAGACTTAGATTTAAAAAGGAGATTTTCCAAAGTTTTCTTCTAAGTTTATCCTATTTCTCTTTTGAAAATGACTTCTGAATTTGTTAGTCTCTCAGAAGACACGACATGAGTTTTACTGACAGCAGCTTCCTTACGCTGTTTGCAAAATGATCAGATTTAAATTGTTTGTAGTTATTTTGAATTTTTGTCGGTACGCATTTGACGAATTGATTGAAAACAAGCAACTTCTTTCCTCCTTGACAAATATAGGCACACTAGATAACATGCAGCGGGTATTGACAAAATCCTTTTTTATGTATTTCTGTGTTAAGCTCTTGGGACCGGCTGAAAGCATATCTTGGGAAAATATTTCTGTTTGTTGTCGACCGACTGATGTGATATATCGGGAGAAAATTCTTTGTTTCAGAAATAACTGTCGAAGCATTTCGTGAGATATTTATGTCCTGGAACTGTTGACGAAATATCTGGGAATATTTTTTCCCCTTTTCTTTAAGATCGGCTGTATTCTGGACAGACATTCAAGAGAGTTTGTATTTGGCAAAAAAAAAAAAAAAAAAATTCAGCGATTCAGGGGCAGCTGATAAGTTATTATTTTGATTCGAAATGATCAAGAGCCTGATCAAGAGACGCGTTTTTGAGCCTTTGTCACATATTGCATACAGTAAACTTAATTATCTCCTCCGTCAGTTCCTGTTACGGCAGAAATCCTCAGGGTCCAAAAATTGAAATAATATTCATTCTTTCATTCACCATCTCTCTTTTTGACATAAAGTATATGCATCCCAAGTGCGGTGGGATCTACATAGTCGTCCGAAGACAGAACTGTTTCGCTGTATCACAGCTCATCAGTACGGTTAGACATCCGATTGCTTTTACCCAGGATAGAAACCCGATCAACTTGGCATCAGTCGACGATTCTACCTCTGATATATATATATATATATATATATATATATAATTCCAGGTGAAGAGCACTCAGGTATTATTATTTTGAGTGCCCTGGCATTTATTTTATAATAGACAGTGCTCAATATAATGAGTATTATAGAGCTTAGTATAATTATATAGTTATGAATTAATTGTACATTGCGACTTGGAAATTTCTATGTTTCAAGATAGATTCTCATCATCAGGCAATGTTGCAGTTAGTCGTGCAAATGATTTACATTTAAATAAGAAAAACCTTTGGTTTGCTGTTTATGTATGTGGAAAAATATAAAAAGCATACATACACAGCAAACCAAAGGTTTTTATCATTTAAATGTAAATCATCTGCCCAACCAACAGCAACATTGCCTGATGATGAGAATCTATCTCGAAACATAGAAATTTCCGTGTCGTAATGTACAATTAATTCAGAACTATATATATATACTACCGGCCATAAATATTAGGTCGTCCTAATTTTTTTTTTAAAGAAATGATGTATTTTATATTATTTTTAGTTTTTATTGCCAAATCAAAATAGAATGGTTCTTTGGTTATTATTACTTTGCAAAATTTTCCAAGGCAAGGAAGCAAACATTAACTCGTCCGAATCACCTTAAATTTTCTTCATCCTTCTGCATACTGTCGAACTAGGAGGTGCTCTTATTAAATATGTATAAATTCATTTGATGCAAATGTTATTGTTCAATAATAACAAAAGAACCATTCTATTTTCATTTATAGTTTGTCACTTGGCAATAAATACTAAAAAATAGTATGAAATACATATATTTTTTAAAATACTGGGTGACCTAATAATTATGGCCGGTAATATATATATATATATATATATATATATATATATATTGCAATTTTGTTATTAAAAGGGTTTATAAAAGCATAATGTCACTACTCAAACACTTTCATGTTTCAGAACAATAATTTTCTAAATAACCATGAATTCATCTTATATTTTAAAAATAAATAATTTTCACCATTTATTTTAACATATAACCTGACGTAGAACAACATTCTTGTGAAACATGAAAGTTTTTGTTTAGTGATATGCTTTTATAAACCACTGTAATAATAAAATTACAATATTAATATCTACTCTGTATCGAGCACTCTTTATAAAAGTAAATGCTTGAACAGTAAGTTTTATTCTACGTGTTATTCCACTTTTTGTAATATATATATACATATATATATATATATATATATATATATATATATATATATATATATATATATATATATAATTCCATGAGAAGAGGACTCAAGGTTTGTTTTATATTTTGAGTGGTCTGACGTTTATTTTATTGTAAACAGTGCTCAATATAATGAGTATTATAGAGCTTAATATAATATAATATAATTATATGGTTATGTCAATTTTACATTGCAATGTAAAATTGACATAACCATATAATTATATTATATTATACATATATATATATATATATATATATATATATATATACCATATAATTATATATATATATATATATATATATATATATATATGTATATATAATCATCTCACCTTTTACACTCAATGATTTTATGGGGTATATATATATATATATATATATATATAAAATATATTTTCAAGGTAAGCTATATTTATAGGTTAAAGGGCTGAATATCAGCGATAAAGCGTATGTAAATCTAAAAGTGAACATTGGTATCAACATTTAGTGTCCGACAGTTCGTTTCATGTTTAAACGCAATTTTAAGGCCATAAAGATTGCCTTTAAGCCCGAAAATGATTGTTCGCCGCTAAGTATTGCTTTTAATGTCCACCTTATATATTTTTAAGAACTCTAGAACCGTCTGACTGTTAAAACTATTGGCCTTCAATCTTTCTTGGGAAACTCCTATAGGCACTAATCAATGCTGAAATTGCTTAGTCATCTCTTATCACAGGGTCTATTCTCAGACATGCAATACGGATTTCGTTTCTCTAAGTCAACTGCTAATACACTGACAATAATTGCGGTAAGAGTATCTATCATGCTGCAGATAAAATAAGTTAAAGACCAGGATGTAGCATTGGACATCTCGAAAGCCTTTGACAGGTTCTGATATACAGGTCTTCTCCACAAGCTGAAAAGTTACAGTGTCTCCGGAGACATTTTTGAGCTGATCCAGTCTTTTCTATCCAATCGTGAAATGAGTGTTATCTGAACGGCTACTCGTCTAGATTCTTTCTTCTAACGAGGACGTTCTCCCAGAGCTCCATCCTTAGTTCAATTTAGTTTTTACTTTTCAATTAAACACCTTCCTAATGACATTGGCTTTCAACTTGGCATATATGCTGACAACACAACCATTGATTCCTGTCTCGATAGTAAGGCTGATCAGTTTAACAAGGTCTAAGTGGCAGCTGATGTCCAAAAACATCTTAAGAACGTCGTTAACTGGGACACAAAAATGTTAATTATTTACGCCTTCAAAACTTCTCTTCCCTCGATTAATCATCTGAGAGATCCCTCTTTGCTCTCCATCAGCCTCAAAACTATGAAAATAGTTCGTTGCGCCTCATAGGGTTAACCTTGTCAACCGAAATGAAGTGGGAAGAATATATTGAAACCATTGCCAAATCAGCTGCTAAGAAAATCAATTCACTGTGTCGGGCAAGACAATTTTTCTAATCGGAATCTATCTTGCATATCCATAAATCTACTATTCGTCCATAATTAGAATATTGCTCCCACGTATAGTCAGCTTCCCGTGTTATTTAATTTGAGCTCCTTGATGAAACCCAAAGAAGAATCAGCCATATTATTCGTCCTGATCTAGCAACTCGGCTTCAGCTACTAACCGCTGTAATCTTACCTTTTTATAAATACCTTCATGATAATTATTCGGATAAGATATTCACTATGGTACCTAGATTTATGAGTTTAAGCGCAGTACTAGACTGGCGGCTAGGTCTCATGACTTTGGCGTAAGTTCTATGTTAACATTTTCTTTTCTCGCACTTCTCGCTTGTGGAATTTCCTTCTAGCTTCAGGCTTTCCAGCTAACTTTAATAAGCATAAATTTAAATGCAATGTCAATCACTTTCAACTTTATTACTTATTATTCATCTTCAACTTTAATATTCCTTCCTATTTTTGCTCATTATTAATTATTCTGTTCCTAATTATTCTACAAGCCATTTCGTCTTAGTAGCCTTACTGCCTTGCTTCAAGTGATACCGATGTTATATATATATATATATATATATATAGACCTGTGCATTTAGGCAGCAATTTTTCTGTAAGATATGTCAGGTTAAATATGTTGCAAATATTGTGTTTGCTTATTTTTAATAAAATCGGTTTATACTCACGGATAATCTTTCCGCGTATTATAATTGAAATATGTAAGAAATGAGCTGTAAATTTGAGAGATGATTTTATCATTCACTAGCAGCATAGCCCGGCGTTGCTCGGGTGTAATGAAAACTTTCAAACTAATCCATCGTTCTGAAGCTCAGACTCTTTGGACATTGGCACGAAAGACTAAAAAGCAATAGTTGTTTCCAGTTAAAGCGAAACCGTAGACTGAAAGAAAAAAGAATGGATGTAAGTCAAATTTTGATTTCCTGGTATCGATATCAAATAAGTTTTTTTCGTCGTAAACAGAATTTTGAAGGCTAAATAAGTCCTCTGAGTAAATGGTATCATGGCTGAGACTAAGAACCACAATTATACTTACATAGAGCCAAACCCGAAGCAAAAACTAAAATAAAAGGGCTGAAAAAAATACAGACATACAGGCAGATAAACAGACACACACACAAACATCTTGCCTTTTATATATATATATTATCGATTTTGTGCACTATTGTAAGAACTGCAACCTTGAAACTTCTGAATATAGTTTCTTATGTCTTTGTCTATGAGTGTATGAAATTTGATTAAAATCGGACCACTCCTTCTATAACCCGATTTTTTCAATTATCGATTTTCGATATTTATCGGGGGTACCTCGACACTAAACCTAGCTAAGAACACTCGCAGACGCCTATAGTACAAGTGTGTAAATTTTCAAGAAAATCGGTTCAGCCGTGTCGGAATCTATAGTTAACGGACACACACACACACACACACACACACACAAAGTTCCATTTATAAATAAGTTTAGATTCTCTGCTACATTTTTCAAACTTTCCCCGATCGTTGAAGAGGAGTATTTGCTTTCTGTTTAGGATTGGGTTTCTGGTTTCCTTCTAAATTCTTTTTCCTTTTCTTTCACTTCCATTAGCCCATTGCATCTTAGTGGCATTATAGCCATGTTCGGGGCGAATTAATAATAATATAATTCCATAAAAAAATTTTAATCTGAAAAAGTCATTTCGATAGCTGAAACGCTTTACACTGAATACTAGAAAGAATAAAAAAAACCACTAGATTTGAGAAAACCATTTTCCTGAAATTTTAAGAGAAATATATAAATTTCAACCGTTAGTGACCTTGGCCGATAGGTCAATGATTGCCGAATATTTCCTTATAAGGAAACAAATTATATTACTATTACTATGGTTGCATATGAGTGACATGAATATTTTAAAAATACCTGGCAATGGAACAGAACGCAAATGGAAATGTGGATTCGTATCTTTCTGAGTTGTGTTAGTGCGAAATAATAACCCCACCTGGGGGCACCTCGAGGTGGTGTAATGGTTAACAAGCTTGTCTCGCTAGAACTATTGCAATTAAGTAGTGAGTTCGATCCTCACTGGGTGCCCCATACTTTCGGCCTTGTGCCACATCTAAGCTGCGCTTAGTAAATTACAATAACCCCCAGGTGAAATCTGAAATTGGTTACCCAACTATCTCTTTCCGTGTCACTATTTAGAATCGCACCGGTATAAAAGGTCAAATGGTTAAAGGCGAATTTTAAACTTTCATGTATGGTTGATTCAAATCTTATTTACATTGGGCATTTTGCATTGTTTGTTTTTAATCAGTGGAGTCTCTGTCGGTAGAAAGAGCCCCGACTTAGCCGTACACAGCACGAAAACAGTGGGCTTGACTATTGCGGGCCAGACACCGAAACCAGATTTGAAACACGGGCGGTGTTAACGTGTAGAACCCGAGCATGTACAATCGGGCCAAGTGTAAAAAATTTGCCCAGCCGCCACAATTACGTACTGTCTATTTTTCTCAGTCGAGTCTCCGTCAGTAGATAGAGCCCGGACAGAGTTGTACTCTGCTTGAAGACAGAAAGCTTGACAATTGCGGGCTCTCTCGGAACTCTGGATATTGCCATTCTCCCACTGAGACGGGATGTGACACACGGCCGAGTTTAACTTGTAGAACCCGAGCATGTACAATCGGGCCAAGGGTAAAAAAATTTACCCAGCCGCCACAATCACGGGAGCGGTCACTTTGTACCGTCTATTTTTCTTAGCTGAGTCTACGTTACTAGATAGAGTCGTACTCTGCCCGAAGACTAAAAGCTTGATAATTGCGAATGCGAAAGCGGACTGTCGGAACTATGGATATTTGCACAAAGATTCCACACTGAGACGGGATGTGACACAAGGTCGAGTTCAACGTGAGCGCGTACACTCGTCCCAAAGGCCAAAATTTACCCAACTCCAGAACCTCCATATCGGGTACCTTGTACTGTCTATTTTTCTTAGCCGAGTATCTGTGCGTAGACAGAACACCAACCGATCTGTACTTTGCTCTAAGAGAGAAAGCTTGACAATTGAGAGCTCTCTCGGAACTCTGGATATTGCCAAAGTCTACTATTGAGACGGGATATGACACAAGGTCCTGTTTCCATGGGTAATTCAGGCGTACATTGAGGCCAAGGGTGAAAAGTTACCTATTCCTGCAAACGTGAATTTGGGGACTTTGCATTGTCTCTAATTTTCAGCCGAGTCTCCATTTGTGGACAGAACCCCAACTCAGTCGTAGTCTTTCCGAAGACAGAGAGACAGACAGTCGGAAATCTGGATATTTACCCTAAGAGACAGGATGTGATACAAGGTTGTTTTAACGTGGGGTTTAGCGCGTACACACCGGCCAAGTGTAAAATATACCCAGCTCCCGATCGGGCATTTCGCTTTATCTAATTTTCTCAGCCGAGTCTACTTCCGCAGACAGAAGCTCGACTGAGTCGTACACTGCCCGAAAACAGAGAGTCTGGCAATTTCTAAACGACAGGAATTTGTCCTGAACTCTGATAGTGTTCTTTATTTAAGGCGTCTTGCCTAGTTTATTTGTGTTACCAGGGGTGTTTTATTTACTCACAGCAAATAGAAACATAATAAGATAGATAGATAGATAGATAGATAGATAGATAGATAGATAGATAGATAGATAGATAGATAGATAGTAACAGAATACGAAAGATACATTGGAACAGAATACGTTTAATGATTGGATTATAATGAGCTAGCTAGCTGGCTATATAAATAGATAAATAGTTAGCTAGGAATCAAATGCGATTGATAAATAGCACTAGAATGAGATAGATAAATAGATAGATAGATGGACAGATATATAGATAGATAATGAAAAGAATACGATAGATAGATAGATAGATAGATAGATAGATAGATAGATAGATAGATAGAAATATCTTGTGATAGATAAATAGATTGACGGGATTAGAATGTGATCGATTGATCAATAGATAGATCTGAATAGGATGAAATAGATGGGACGAGAACGAGAGAGATCGATCAATTGATAGACAGAAATAAACCGAAATTGATAGATAGCATCCACCACATTAAGAACCGACAATGTTATTAGATGACATTTTTGAAGGAAAAGATAGCAAAATTCACTCAACTCGCGAAAGAACCAAAGCTGTTAAATCTATTGTCTATCTATAAGACCATGGTTAGAAGACTGCTTCAGTAGGGTTTTTTCCGTCAAGGTGTTCCTCTTAAAAATAGTAGCCTCTTGAAATCCAGAAATCTCAAGGACTAGTATCATTTTGTGAAGGATTGGAAAAATAAAGTGCAAAATATTTTAGCCAGATTGCACTTCATTTAGTGATACAACCAGGTCGGAATTGGGATTGGTTACTGAATTTCCTGGAATTTGTCTATAAGCGCCACTGAAAGATATCAGCCATTGTTAGCATTTTTAGTTTTGGTAGACATTGATCATCAGTTTTACCCCTTGTTCCTCACCATTGTGACTATGAAGCTAGACATGTATTGCTAAAGTTAATCAATATCTAGATATTTTACCGTGTGTTATATTCCTTCAGGAAGTTGGTATCCATGGCTCGTCACAACGTTTTGTCTTATTTAGATTCTTTTCACTTCCCGTTTTGCCATTCATTTACAAAAGTTAGTAAGGAAGCTGGTTCGCTTTCTTCTGCTTCTCCCTTGTCTTTGATATAACCTGTGTGTATTGTATTCTCCAAGCCATCTTTTCTCATTATGTTTCCAAGAAGTTTTAATTCTATTTTTCTGATTCAGAGTATTTGCCCTTTTTGTTTCAATTTTCCTTAAGAGTTCTTTGCTGCTTACGTGCTCTATGCATTTTCAAAATTCTTCTGTAGAACCAAATTTCCTTTTATTGCCGTCCTCTCTTAATCTGTGTGAAGACCGTCAAGCACTCATTATCTTAATACATATTGTTTGGATGGCATCTTTCGATATTCAAACTCGCGATCGTATTTCGGTGTCACTAATTCAATCGTCTGTTAAAAACTTCCCAGATATTTTGTCTTCTGTATTTTGTCTGATTTTGATCGGCTTGACACCTTTTTGAGTGAGACGCTTAGAAGAGTTTCGCAACGCTTTGAGAGTGGGTATAATATATATATATATATATATATATATATATATATATATATATTATTGCTGAGTGTTTTATGAGCGTGGATAGGCAGCAGTTCCTGAACTCACTAAACCTTTCTTAGGTTGCATCTTGTTGTAAAGTGATGTTCAGCAAACCATCAAGCATGCTACTGCAAGAAATTTAACTTTTTCTTAAATGTTTGCTCACTTCAAGAGGGTTACTGTGTAAGGTTGTTGTATAGACGTGAGAAGAAAAGGGAGTAAGTGCAGATTAGGATGTTATTCGGGATAAATAACGGTTGATCTTACATTTGAAGAGGTTAACATAATTGCGAGTCTACTTCAGACAGTAGTAGTTCTAAATATTCGTTATGAGTTTAACTATAGTGGTTCTGGCTTAGACTAGGTCAAGACTAGTATGTATTTGCCTCAGTGAATATATACCAATTAGTTCATCCGTGAAATCTATTGTATATTAATGTATGTATCGATTTTATGCATATCAAATTGTATTATGCCCGTGTATAGAGATGCAAATAAATTGCTGTAAAAATAAATTCTTTAAGTTTCTGATATGTGTTTTATTATTTTAAAATAATAAAAGGGCTGCCCCAACTGCCAATTACAGGTGAGGGACTCTAAAATCAAGCAGGTACAGAAATTTAAGTACCAAGGAAGTGTTTTATCAGAAGACGGAAAGTTCGACACTGAGATCTGAAGGCGAATTGGCATGGCGAAAGAAGCATTCCAGAAGTTAAGTAAAGTATTAAGAAACAGGACAATTACATTAGAAACAAAGAGGGGAGTACTGGATTGCTATGTGATATCGATGTTTCAATATGGCAGAGAATGATGGACAATATCTTCGAAGATGAAGGAAAACCTTGAAGCAGCTGGAATGTAGTTCTACAGAAGGATGCTGCGAATATCATGAATCGAGCATGTGAGCAATGACGAGGTTTCGGAAATGATGGAAACGAAAAGGACATTAATACTGAGCATCAGGAAGAGACAGCTGAAGTTCCTGGGACATGCAATGCGGAGGGAGGGCTTGGAGAGCCTCAAACTAACAGGCCAGATAGAGGGAAAAAGAGACAGCAGAAAGCAGTGGATAACATATTTGAAGGGCCCGATCAGGTGGATGACGGAACGAGGGTTGCGTGGTGTAATAGGAGAAAGAGTGCTAAGAGCCACCAGGGACAGGGAGATGTGGAAAGCCATGATCGCCTACGTCCTGAAAGGACATGGCACATAAAAGAAGAAGATATATAAAAAATAAATTGCTGCAAAAATAAATTCTTTAAGTTTCTGCTATGATTTTTCTTTGTTTTAAAACAATGCAGTTCCAAAAACACGCTTCACTATTTCTCTCGAGAATTTACTAGCGTTGAATACATGTTGCACTCATTTCTGTAGAGAAAGATATAAAAATAATGGTTTTTATTAAGTTAAAAACAGAACATTTACAAAAATGAACATCTTGCATTCAAAACATTTGAGATTATCGTCTTTCCCATCGTTATTTATTTTTTCGATTTCTTTCTTCGATCGATGAGTCAAGCATCTATTTCTGGGGTACACAATTTGTGTCTAACTGTATAGGTCTATTAGTAGTTACAATTCCTTATAGATTGTTTTGAATACTAGTCTTAAAAACCTGAAATACTAGAGAGACACCAAGAAAAAATAAATAGCTTGTTAATTGACGCTTTACAAGTATTACATCATATATATATACGGGAGGCCAGCTTTCCTTGACGATCCGTTTAGATGAACCCTAGGTAGGTTCATCTGGCTCATTAGGTGCTATTTAGTTTGCTCTACTTTTGTATTGAGCACTTTCTGTTATATGATTACTCGTGTCGGGTTTTTTCTTTGGGTTTCGTGCTGATTTTGGTCCGAACACTTTTGACTGACTTTCATGCCCTAAGCTCTTTCTTTTTTTACAACTATTTTCCCTTCATTCGGTAGTTTTCGAGGAAGGTGTTCGTGACGAGTATAATTATAATCTCGTTTATATATATATATCAGTCTACCGCAGAAAGTAATGGCAACCTACTGCGGAGAAATCTTCTGCGCAGTCAGTCATGTCTCTTACGAGACATGATCGCCCAAGCGTGTATCTATATATATATATATATAAATCACCTGAGGAAGAAGCCAAAAACATAATAGGCTGTCTTCGAAACATGGAAAAAATTTTTTGTGTAGTGATACTATGAATTTAAAAACATTGTACCAACCATTACAGTATATATATATATCAGTCAGTCAAGTGCCATACGTGAGACACGCTTGGGCGATCATGTTTCCAAAAAGACATGACTGACTGCTCAGAAGATTTCCCCGCAGTAGGTTGCCATTACTTTCTGCAGTAGACTGATTCCCAAACAAAGCTGTAGAACCCAATCTGTCCTGTTATTTGGTCCATAACTGGGGGGAAGAGACGGATTGATATCTTTCGCAAGGTTATTTGTGTTTAAGTTAATGCAAGGAATTTAACCGGAGTTCGAACTTGGCTCTCCGATTTCACGTTCCGAGTCGATATACACTGCACCACAACGCACAACTACCAGATATATATCTGAAAAAATGTGATCAATAGATAAGAATAGAATACAATCAATAGATCACAAACAATGAAACAGGCAATAATAGAATACGATTGATACACCGAAATATAGATTAGAATGTATTGAGATAGGTAGATATTAATGAGGTATAGATAGATAGATAGATAGATAGATAGATAGATAGATAGATATGAACAGAATGAGATAGATAGATAGATAGATAGATAGATAGATAGATAGATAAGGAAAGATGAACAGAAGGAGACAGACAGATAGATAGATAGATAGATAGATAGATAGATAGATAGATAGATAGGAAGGATCAGGTTGAGATAGCGAGAAACTATTATGTAAATTTTCGTTACTTTGTATAATATTTATGCATTACACCCTAATCTTTATTCGGTAAAAATTTCATTGCTAATCATGCATTACTTTTTAAGTAATACACATATTTATGTCTTTGTTGTTTCCGTTCCTTATATTATGGCCGCTACCATATATATATATATATATATATATAGAGAGAGAGAGAGATAAAGAGCGATTGTGATGTAAACAAAAATATGTGTGTATGTGTATAAATAGAATTAGATATTAACAGAATGGCAGATACATTGATAGATGCAGAGAGAGGTTGAGATAGAGAGAAAGAGAGATCGAGAGATCGATAAATAGAAACAGATTAAGATAGAAATAGATTGAGACAGGTAGACAGGTAGATAGATGAGTAATTGAATAGAATGTGAGAGAGAAACTTTTCTTTTTGATCGGTGAGTGAAGTCATCTGTTTCTGGGCAACGGAAATCTGCGTCTATCTATACAAGAGTCTATTAATAGTTAGAATCCAGTGAAACACTGAAACAAAGACATATTGTCGCATTATTTTCAATGATTTTTTATCGGTCCAAGCCAATTTCTTTGTCTTTTATTTTGAAAAGGAAAATGCATACATCAGATGTGAAAGAACCATTGAAAAGGATGACGAGACATTGCATCTAATCTGACAAAACTGACATTGGATTCAGCAGCAATATTCGATGTTTCCAAGCTGACAAGATAAATTCATTATCTAAGAACTAACAGAAAACGGAAAGTGTGACGAGGATGCATCCCAGAAGATGAGTAGAATATTGAGAGACAGGAAAATTTCGGTAGAAACAAACAAGAGATTACTGGATAGTTATAGAAAGCAATGGCAACCTACTGTGGGATAGTTTTCTGCCTAGTCATGTTCTCTTTCGAGACATGATCGCCTAAAGCGTGTATCACGTATGGCACTTGACTGACTGAATATAATAGTTGAAAACATGATTAAGGCCTCTACTGGGCATAAAATGGGGGATCAGTTTTATATTGTTATGAAGTAATAAACTGATCCCCCACTTATTACTATATAATAATATAATACATATCTTACCTTTCTAGCTATGAGTCAAATAACAGGACAGATTGCGTTCTATAGCCTTGGTCGGGAACCAGTCTACCGCAGAAAGCAATGACAACCTACTGTGGGATAATTTTCTGCCTAGTCATGTTCTCTTTCGAGACATGATCGCCTAAAGCGTGTATCACGTATGGCACTTGACTGACTGAATATAATAGTTGAAAACATGATTAAGGCCTCTACTGGGCATAAAATTGGGGGATCAGTTTTATATTGTTATGAAGTAATAAACTGATCCCCCACTTATTACTATATAATAATATAATACATATTTTACCTTTCTAGCTATGAGTCAAATAACAGGACAGATTGCGTTCTATAGCCTTGGTCGGGAACCAGTCTACCGCAGAAAGCAATGGCAACCTACTGCGGGATAATCTTCTGCCTAGTCAGTCATGTCTCTTTCGAGACATGATCGCCTAAAGCGTGTATCACGTATGGCACTTAACTGACTGACTGAATATAATAGTTGAACATATGATTAAGGCCTCTACTGGGCATAAATTGGGTGATCAGTTTTATATTGTTATGAAGTAATAAACTGATCCCCCACTTATTACTATATAATAATATAATACATATCTTCCCTTTCTAGCTATGAGTCAAATAACAGGGCAGATTGGGTTCTGTAGCCTTGGTCGGCAACCAGTCTACCGCAGAAAGCAATGGCAACCTACTGTGGGATAATTTTCTGCCCAGTCAGTGATGTTCTCTTTCGAGACATGATCGCCTAAAGCGTGTATCACGTATGGCACTTAACTGACTGATGTCTTCTTCAATATGGCACTGAATGCTAGACAATCTCAACAACGATGAAGGAGAGACTTGAAACAAACGAGATGTGATTCTACAGAAGGATGCTAAGGATAAGTATTTCCTTGATTAAGTTAAAAACAACCGTAAACATTTACCCAAAACTATCTAAAGAGCTAAATATATAATGAATACTTCTGCTTTAAGTTCTACGGGGCCTGAAAGTGGGTTTTCTGTGATTAAAATAATTTGTTTGTTTGAGTTTGAGTTTTGTTTAACGGCAAATTAAGCTCTTTGGGTTACTTAATGCCAAAAAGGTGGGGTTTTAAGGTATTCTTTTTTAATGTTTGGTTATAGCGAAAAGGTTGATTCAGTCAGATTTTAATGAAAATTTTTTTATTCTTTTTTATTTTAGAAAACAGAAAATGTCTTCTAGATTTGTATTCAAAAATGTTTTGCTGAGAATATTTTTTTCTCTTCAAAAATGTGTTATGGTAATAATTTTTCCTTCAAAAATATATTGTTGGTAATATTTTTCCTACAAAAATGTACATTTTTCTATAAAAATGAATGTTTACGGATATATTTCTATAAAAGTGTATATATATATATATATATATTTTAATCATATCACCCCAAGCAAAGGCGATAACGCCACTGATGCGCAGGGGGCTACGTAAGGGTAAAAAGAATGGAAAAGAGAAAGCCGGAAACCACATCCTAAACAGGGAACAAGGGATGAGCCTCTTCACCTGTTCAATAGACGTAGGTGGAGTGTGAACCGGGCGATAGTTTAGTCTATCTACTCCAATTGGAAAAAAAAATAAAAGAGTGAAAAGATTGGAAAAGAGAAAACCGGAAACCGCATCCTAAACAGGAAACAAGGGATGAGCCTCTTCACCTGTTCAATAGATGTGGGTGGATTGTGAACCGGGCGATAGTTTAGTCTATCTACTCCAATTGGGGGAAAAAAATAAAAGAGTGAAAAGATTGGAAAAGAGAAAACCGGAAACCGCATCCTAAACAGGAAACAAGGGATGAGCCTCTTCACTTGTTCAATAGATGTGGGTGGAGTGTGAACCGGGCAATAATTTAGTCTATCTACTTATGTATATATATATATATATATATATATATATATATAAGTGTATTTTTTTTACTTTCACAGTGTTTTGACCCCAGTTTGGTGGGGGTTTACTATTTGCCCATAGCTGGGACCCTAACAGATGTTACCACTCTGGGTCAAGGTAGACCTGAGAACAACAGCAATTAAGAGGTTGTTCCATGCTTCTCACAACCTCCCAATCAGAGGCCTTGCTGCTGGATGCAGTTTACCGTCATGCCCAGGACCAGAATATAATTTGTTCTGACAAAAGAAATCGTCTTGAAATTAAAGCTATCGCAAATCTTCTCGTCATAAACTTGGTAGGTTTTCCATTGGCTATTTGGGACTGCAACGATTCAGTTTGAGTGTGCTTAAGAAACCATGACATAGACGATAACGTTACAGACAAAAAGCGTCAAAATTCTAAACAGAGGTATGATGAGAACAGAATTTCTAGGATTTAGGATGTAGAAAATTCGTCTCCAAATAAGCCAGGAGTTGTGGCACTACTGCCATGTGCCACACAGTGTACCATAAAAGACAAGGCGATGTGATGGCAAAATGTGCATTTCAGGGCGGTGGATAACGATATATAAACTTTTCATATACCAAAAAATATTTTAGGGAAAAGATGGATGACAAAGCAGATAAATGTTTTCACGTGACACATTTCATCCTTGAAAACTAAATTTATGTTTATGCTGATGTGACAACGCATGCGCGCAAACAAACGACTGGAAATTTTAAATTTAAATATTTTTATTTTTTATATCTGTTTTCGGTATGAAATATAGTCATTTTATTTAAATTTTCTTTGCGCATGCTTTCATCACGACCATAAATGAAAATAGTTTATGTAAAGTCGACATAAAATTTGTCATAACTAATTCTAAAACTATGATAGATGTCCTATATCCTGGAGAATCTAATCAAAGATGAAGACTCAGTGCAACAGAAGGATGCTGAGGATAACATAGACCGAACATTTGAGTAACGGCGATAATATTGGAGAGATTTAAAACGAAAAGAAAATTTATACCTAACATCAGGAAGAGACAGCGGACCATTCTGGGACACGTAATGAGGAGAAAGACGGCCTGGAGAATCCGATACTTACGGGACGGATAGAGGGAAAGAAAGACAAGAGAAAACAACGCGTGACATGGGCTTGATGTGCTTAAGCAAATAGATGGCATAGCAGGTTTTGGGATAAGTTGTTGTAGTGCAGTGGATATCGACTCAAAACAACAAATCGGGGAGCTGAGTTCGAATTCCGGTTGAATTCCTTGCATTCATTATGCGCAAATACCCTTGGGAAAAGTATTAATATGTCTCTTCCCTCCAGTTATGGGTTAAATAATAGGACAGATTGGGTTCGATAGCCTTGGCTGGCAACCAGTCTACCGCAGAAAGTAATGGCAACCTGCTGCAGGATAATCTTCTTCCGAGTCAGTCATGTCTCGAAGTGTGTATCACGTATGGCACTCAACTGACTGCCCAACACAAAAGTATTAAGAGCTACAAAAGTTAGGAAGTAGTGGACGGCCATCATCAACTGCATCCTGAAAAGACACGGCACATAAAAGAAGAAGAAAACAAAACAAAAGAATAAATTAAAACTTGAAGGTTTGATTTTCTCTTCTAACAGTAATAATTGCAACAAAGACTACAAAGGAGGAACTTCAAGATATTTAAATAAAGATTATATAACCACAAAAGAGATGTTTTACAAAACAACACATTAAAAGCATTAGTTGCTAATGATAACGAGGCTGAACCACAATTTGTTTCAGCTTCATATCCTAATGTAAGAAAAGAAAATTTTTAGGAATTAATTTATCCTTAATTAATCCATATGTTTTTTTTCTATTGAGACATGATCGCCCAAGCGTGTCTCACGTATGGCACTTAACTGACTGACTGAATGTAATAGTTGAACATATGATTAAGGCCTCTACTGGGCATAAAGTGGGGGGTCAGTTTTATATTGTTATGAAGTAATAAACTGATACCCCACTTATTACTATATAATAATATAATACATATCTTTCCTTTCTAGCTATGAGTCAAATAACAGGTCACATTGGGTTCTATAGCCTTGGTTGGCAACCAGTCTACCGCAGAAAGCAATGGCAACCTACTACGGGATAATCTTCTGCCCAGTCAGTCATGTCTCTTTCGAGACATGATCGCCCAAGCGCGTTTCACGTATGGCACTTAACTGACTGAATAAAATAGTTGGAGACATGATTAAGGTTTCTACTGAGCATAAAGTAGGGGATCAGTTTTATATTGTTATGAAGTAATAAACTGATCCCCCACTAACTACTACATAATAATATAATACATTTCTTTCTCCTCTTGCTATGAGTGAAATAATAGGACAGATTGGGTTCTATAGCCTTGGTCGGCAACCAGTCTACCGCAGAAAGCAATGGCAACCTACTGCGGGATAATCTTCTGTCCAGTCAGTCATGTTTCTTTGAGACATGATCGCCCAAGCGTGTACACGTATGGCAATTAACTGACTGATATTTATTTTATCTAACGGCCTAAATATTCAAGAAATATTCTTAGAAAAATACGTGTTTTATGTGAAACAAATATATGTGTGTATGTGTGCCTGTGTATGTATGTATGTCTGTGAGTGTGCGTATGTTCTTTCTGTTTTTTTTATGATATATACGTGTTTAATTTATTATAGCGTTTCTTTGAGAGAGTTCTGAACTAAATTCAAATGAATTATCCGAGTAAATTTCCAGAAAGAAGAGACTGTCACTTTATTTGGACAAAGCAGAATTTCTGACAGAAGTCATTTTTTGGACTGAAAATTTCCCCGACAACGCAGCCAAAAACGAAAATAACCAACAACTCGATGCAAAATTTAAAGATATTCCTAATTCATATTTGTATCAAACTTCCGCCCACCGTCGCTCATTTAGAAAACGTAGAATGAATTGGCAAATATTTCATTTGATTTCGCACTGAGAATTTACAGAGATACTGCAAAACAACATTTTTGGATTTCATCAAAAACAGATCGATATGATATCGATTATTGGATCACACTGCATTCAGCTTTCCGACATCAACAGCATTTGCAACCGCATCAGTTAAGTCGACTCATATGCAAAAATTAAGCTTGTGCGCATTCTAGTCGATTCTGTACATATTTGCGCATGCTCACGCAAAAAGCTCCAAACATTCGTTACCTACAATTACGTACAGATACGACTAAAAATTAGAAAAAAAAACAAACAAAAAAAACAAAACAAAACAAAAAATAAACAAAAATAGCAAAAAATAACAAATAAGAAAGATTTATTTTCATAATACACAATTGGCCAAAAGACTGACGAAGATACGCCTATCTGTATTATAAGAAGACTCTTGTATATATGTTGTCGATAGGAAATGCCACACAAATACATTCAGTGCCATAAACAGGCAAAAAAGAAACATTAATATATTTATATACGGAGGTAAGCATGACGGGCATGCCACTGAGTGAGAAGCCGCTTGCTGAAGTGCTGTGGTAATGCATTTGACTTATGAGTTGAGTTCAATTATGTAATTTAGTATTTACTTTTCCTTTAACTAACTGTAATATTACTCTCCCCCTTTATCAATATATATATATATATATATATATATATATACATATATATATATCAAGTCGTAATATATTGATATAATAAAATAAGGGAAAACAATGATATTCAATAGAAAAATTCAATGTATTCTAAAATGCATAGTTGGACACGCGTCTAACATAGAGAAACAGTAAAATAAAATCAAGTAAAAAGTTAAAGAATGAAACCGATCTGAGATAACATGTGGTCTCGAGAGCAGCCATATGCTTGAATTAGCTGCTATTCAATCATGTTGGCCATTGTTCTTGGTAAATATACGACAGTGATTTCCTGTTGCCATTTTTTTTTATCTATCTATCTATCTATCTATCTATCTATCTATCTATCTATCTATCTATATATATATGTCTATCTCAGTCTGTTCATATCTATCTATCTATCTATCTATCTATCTATCTATCTATCTATCTATGTTCCTATCTATATGTCTATCTCAGTCTGTTCATATCTATCTATCTATCTATCTATCTATCTATCTATCTATCTATGTTCCTATCTATATGTCTATCTCAGTCTGTTCATATCTATCTATCTATCTATCTATCTATCTATCTATCTATCTATCTATCTATCTATATGTCTATCTCAGTCTGTTCATATCTATCTATCTATCTATCTATCTATCTATCTATATATATATGTCTATCTCAGTCTGTTCATATCTATCTATCTATCTATCTATCTATCTATCTATCTATATATATATGTCTATCTCAGTCTGTTCATATCTATCTATCTATCTATCGATCTATCTATCTATGTTCCTATATATATGCCTATCTCAGTCTGTTCATATCTATCTATCTATCTATCTATCTATCTATCTATCTATCTATCTATCTATCTATCTATGTTCCTATCTATATGTCTATCTCAGTCTGTTCATATCTATCTATCTATCTATCTATCTATCTCAGTCTGTTCATATCTATCTATCTATCTATCTATCTATCTATCTATCTATCTATCTATCTATCTATCTATCATGTTCCTATATATATGCCTATCTCAGTCTGTTCATATCTATCTATCTATCTATCTATCTATCTATGTTCCTATCTATATGTCTATCTCAGTCTGTTCATATCTATCTATCTATCTATCTATCTATCTATCTATCTATCTATCTATATGTCTATCTCAGTCTGTTCATATCTATCTATCTATCTATCTATCTATCTATGTTCCTATCTATATGTCTATCTCAGTCTGTTCATCTATCTATCTATCTATCTATCTATCTATCTATCTATCTCAGTCGGTTTCTATTTATCTATTTACCTAACTATCTATGTTTATCTCAGTTTCCTTGTATGTATGTATGTATGTATGTATGTATGTATGTATGTATCTATCTATCTATCTATTTCAGTTTGTTTATTATCTATCTACCTAACTATCTATAGATAGATATGAACAGGCTGGGGCAAATAGATAGATAGATAGATAGATAGATAGATAGATAGATAGATAGATAGATATGAACACATTGAGAAAGATATATATATTGAAAGAAATAAAAAAAAAGAAAAAAATTACAAAATAGATAAATCCATAGAAAAAAAAAAATTCAAAATTATACGAAATAAAAAAAAAAGAAAAAAATTACAAAATAGATAAATCCATAGAAAAAAAAAATTCAAAATTATACGTGTATTCAAACGATTCCCAATTTGTTTTTTTTTTTTTTTTTTAATATTTCATCCCAAGCAAGGCAATAAGGAGACCAGGATGCATAGGAATTACTGAGAGCGAAATAGAATGACACTAAAATATTAATGGAAAACGAGGAAAAACAGGAGGGCAGAGGATGGGGGCTTACATTGCTTTTAAATTTTGAAGATTGTAGGCGTCAGAGAAACAAGAAATGGGAAGCGTTTTCACACACAGGCGAGAATACGCTTTCCAGAAGTTAATGCAAATTATTAAAGGACTGGAAAATTTCGTTAAAACAAAGTAAATTGTGTTTAATTACGATGTTGGTTGGTTTATGGCATATCAACCTCGGCAGGTCATTTAATGGCAACTAAATTTTTATTTATTTATTGCTGGTAATACCTTTTTTCTTTTCAACAATTTATTGTTGTTTTTATATAATTGTGTCTCTAATGATACTTTTAAGTATTTTTAATGCTTTTAATTTTTATAGAAAATTGTACATGGAAGCTGCATTACAGCAGTGGGAAAGTGACTGAAGCTAAGATGCAAGAACAGGACTAATAACATTGCAGATCTCTGAATATATAGCAGTTGTTTTGTTTTTATGGCATAATCAACATCGGCAGGTCATTTATTGCCAACTAAATTTTATTGATTTATTGCTGGTAATACCTTTTTTCTTTCAACAATTTATTTTTGTTTTTATATAAGTTTTGTGTCTAGTAATACTATTTTCGAATATCAAGATTTATTTGGATTTGTTTTTAAGGGCAGGGTTCCCAAGTCCTACCCTGTTAATTAACCCATAACTGGAGGAAATGGACGGATTAATACCTTTCCCAAAGGAACCAGTGCTTAAGTGAATGCAGGGTATTCAACTGGAATTCGAACTCGGCTCACCGATTTCTCTTTCCGGCCCGATATCCACTGCACCACAATGCCCATCCGTCACTACACGCTTACAGCACCTGGTATTCCCAAGCGGCCACCCATTTAAGTACTGACCAGACTCAACGTTGCTTAACTTCGGTGATCGAGCGAGAACCGGTGTATTCAACGTGATATGGCCGTAAGCTAATTACGATGTAATATCAATACCTCTCTATAATAATAAATGCTGAACAATTTCAGCAGAGATGAAGGAGAGGTTTCAGACAACTGAGATTTGGTTGCATAGAAGGATGTTGAGATTACTATGGTTGGAGAATGGGAACAAGAATATTTAAAGAAAAATGGAGACAAAGATGACTTCTTCACTGCACTGTATTCTTTCAGGTAGCGGGCGATCACGGCTCTTCACAGCTTTCTGTTTTTGCAGCTCTTAATAACGTTTAGTTTTTATTATCTCTATGTTATATTTTTTGTGGAATTTTTTAGTTAGAGGTTTCTCATTGTGGTTCGAATATTCTTTGTCTCCAATATTATGACCGAAGGGCCATAGAAAGATAACACGTACTCGGATATAAGGTTGAATAGTGTATTCTCGGAAAACGTGGTACAAAGGTAAACATGGACTGGGGAGTACTTTCTCTCGCAGGTGCCCTGACTCATTCAGTCACTCACTCTGTGGATACTACTCAGACACAGTATTTAGTCACCTCTCCACTTAAGGCAAAATGTGACACAAGGTCTTTTTAATGTAGGTCTTCCGGGCCATAGAGCCCGGCCAGAAATATATGTCTATCTTTCCCCAATTGTGACTTTACCCTTCGGTGGAGCAACGACAGTGTCAATAGTAGAGGCAAGTCTGCGACTGCTACTACTCAGTGACGGTATTTATCCACCTTCCCACGAGATGTGACAAAAGGTCTTTTTAAGACGAGATGTGATACAAGGTCTTTTTAATGTGGGTCTTCCCGGCCATATAGCCAGGCCAAAAATATCTGTCTATCTTACACCAGTTGTGATTCTACACTTCGGCAGAACCACGACTGGGTTAGTGCTCTCTGCTCGAAGGCAGAGAGCGCTCTCCAACCGAAGGCAGAGTGTTGACAGTGTCATAGTAGCAGAGGCAAGTCTACTACTCAGTGACTTCCACTCAGAGTTGGTAGCCATATTATAAAGGTGTGGACGAATTCATTTGTATCTGGTATCTGGTGTAGATTCGTACCTAGGGGGCATTAGAGAACTAAGTTCATCGGAGCAGAAGCCGTGAAAGTATTTGTAGAAGAGGCACAGGAAAGCTACGTCACGCCGGTGAGAGAGTGATTGCAGCCGATCTGCCAAGTCGGTATTGATCATCTTACAGATTCTCCGTTGTATTTTGTCAAGAACCCCGAGGAGAATAGCAGGGGCACCCGACCAGATGTGGCAGCAGTATTCAGTACACGGGCGGGTGGTAGATTTATATATGTACAGGATAGATTCACACAGAAAAAAAAACTGCCGGGCCCTGCACAGAGAACCGACTTTCATAGCAGCGGATTTAATACGTCTGTATGTATAGGATTTCTACTATATATATATATATATATATATATATATATAAGAAAAATTAAGGTAGACACGTTATCTCATGGTGAATGCAGTGTGGGTATAGATAAATCCAAAGGAGTATCCTGTACATACAGTGGTAGGATAACTAATAGAGCTCTAAACATATATGCATAAAAATACATATAGTGCAAATATAAGAAAAATTAAGGCAGACACGACATCTTATGGTGAATTGGAGTACAGGCTTATTTCAGGCAAACCATCATCAGCTTCCGGGTTTATTTAAAAAAGAATTTTACAAAAATCTGTGTAAAATCCTTTGTTAAATAAAAACAGAAGCTGATTGTTCACCTGAAATAAGCCCATACACCAATTCACCACGAGATAACGTGTCTGCCTTAATTTCTCTTATATTTGCACTTTATGTATTTTTATGCATATATGTTTAGAGCTCTATTAGAGACTTATACTACCACTGTATGTACAGGACACTCCTTTGGATTTATCTATACCCACACTGCAATCACCATGAGATAACGTGTCTGCCTTAATTTTTCTTATATATATATATATATATATATAGTAGAAATCCTATACATACAGACGTATTAAATCTGCTGCTATGAAAGTCGGTTCTCTGTGTAGGGCCCGGAAGTTTTTTTTCTCTTAGAACAGGATACTCCTTTGGATTTATCTATACCCACACTGCATGCTGATATATATATATATATATATATATATATATATATATATATATAATATGTATAATATGAACGTTGTTTTTTGTTTACATTCCTCTTAAAACTAACTTCTACGTTGTTCATATGTCTACCTTATTCTGTTCTCAACATCTTTCTTTAGAACCACATTTCCGTTTCCTTAAGTTGCTTTTTATTTTTGAAACGAGTGGGCAAATTTCATTACTTCAGAGGGATATCAATATTATATAGAAGTCTCGAGCTCTTTTCTTTGTTTCCAATGAAATTTCTTATTTCTTAATACTTTGCTTATGGAAGGTTTCTTTCGTTATCAGCAAGTGGAACATTACAAGTCAAAAAGAAAACCCGTAATTAGAAACAGAAACATGCAATTGAAACTTCTTAGAATAAGTGAGGAAAGAGAGCTGGCTGCAATATATATATATATATATATATATATATATATATATATATATATATATATATAACCAAATTAATAAAAAGTTATCCAAATGTTTGAGAATTTTTGTGTTTATTTTCAACTGAAATTAAAGGAAAATGCGACTTTTAGAACGGCTCACGATTAAACATAATAGACATTCATTGTCTGCTATATTTATATATATTTATATATATATATAATTCCAGGTTTAAATGTAAATCATCTGCACAACTAACATCAACATTGCCTGATGATGAGAATCTATCTCGAAACATAGAAATTCCCGTGTCGCAATGTACCATTACTACATAACTATATATATATATATATATATATATGTGTGTGTGTGTGTGTGTGTGTGTGTGTGTGTGTTGAAAACCAGTGGAGCAGAAGCAAAGCGTAATTAGTTTGTGTAAATGTGTAGGAGAAGAGTGACAAGAACGGATAAAAATAGAAAATTATTGCTTAGAAATATGAAAGTTGTGGAGAGTCATGATCGCCTACGTCCTGAAGAAAAAGAAGAGGAAATAAAAGAATTTAATCTCGGAGGCACGGAAAAAGAAAAACCGTGAATTTAGAACTGTGTAAAAGGCAACAGGAAATCATTGCATGATCTTTCGCATGAAGTCATGTTAATTTGCAAATAATAAGAACAAGAAATATGTGGAGCGTCATTATCGCCTACATCACGACAGAGTATCTTCTTCTTCTATGTGCCCTGTCCCTTCAGGACGTAGGCGATCATGGATCTCAACGTCTCCCTATCCCTTGTGGCTCTTAGTATGTTTGCTCCTGTTGCTCCTGGCATCCCCCGTTCCGTCATCCACCTGATCAGACTCTGCAGATATGTTATCCGCTGCCTTCCTCTGTCTCTCCTTCCTTCTATCTGACCAGTCAGTATCAGGTTCTCCAGGCTCTCCTTCCGCATTGCATGTCCCAGGAACTTCAGTTGTCTCTTCCTGATGCTCAGCATCAATTTCCTTTTTGTTGCCATTCTTTCTAACACTTCGTCGTTGCTTGTATGCTCAGTCCACGATATCCGTAGCATCCTTCTGTAGAACCACATTTCGGCCGCTTCCAGTTTTTTCCTCATTTTCGATGATATTGTCCAGCATTCACAGCCGTACTGAAGAACTGACATCACGTAGCAGTCTAGAACTCTTTTCTTCGTTTCTATTGAGATCTTCCTGTGTGTTAGTATTTTGCTCATCTTCTGGAACGCGTCCTTTGCCATGCCAATTCGCCTTCGGATCTCCGTGTCGCACTTTCCATCTCCTGTTAGAACACTTCCTAGGTACTTAAATTCTTGGACTTGTTTGATTCTGTTATCCCCCATCTGTATTTGGCATTTTGGGTTGTATCTTTTGCTGATGACCATGCACTCAGTTTTCTTAAAGTTTATTTGTAGTCCCTTCTTGTCACTCTCCACTGCTACTTTCTGTATGAGATCTTGCAGTTTCCTTTCCGTGTCCGCAATCAGTACTGTATCGTCCGCGTATCTTATGTTGTTCAGGTTGTGGCCTCCAATAATAAATCCTGGTGTGTCATCTAGGGTCCTCAAAATATTCTCGCTGTATAGGTTGAACAAATCCGGTGAAAAGACACATCCTTGTCTTACGCCTTTTTCTATCTTTGTGTATCTACTGAGATCGTTACCTGTCCGTATGCAGGCCGTTTGCTGCCAGTAGAGATTGTTGATTATTCTTATATCTTTGCCGAAAATGTCGAGGTTGCCTATCATTTCCATCAATTCTTTGTGTCGTATTTTGTCGAATGCTTTCGCGTAATCAATGAAGCATAGGTACAAGTCTTTCTTCATTTGTAATGCCCTTTCAGAGAGCATCCTATGACAGAGTATAGCGTTTAAAAATATAAAACATTCTCAGTTGGAAGGTGACTATAACAGGGTGCCGAACGATTTATCACCACCAACTCAACGCCACCAACTCAACACCGCCGACTCAACACCGGCCAACTCATCTCCGTAACAACTGCAGGATAACTCACCACCAGACTACTTAGCTCAAAGACTACTCAGCAACATGCAAACTTCTATTTGCTTCAGCATAGTTATTTGAAAAATAAACAATAGTCAGTAAACGTTATAACTAATAAACCACTAAGACAAACTTTCAAAATCTCAAGAGATGTGCACACTATGGCAGCCAATACCATTCTGAAGCTATTTATCAGGTATTCAGTTGTCCTCTCCCCGAGTAGGTTGGGGGTGAGTTGTCTTAAAGTTGAATTGTTACAGAGATGAGTTGGTTGGTGTTGAGTCGGCGGTGTTGAGTCGGTGGTGATGAAATGTTCGAACATAACAAATGCTCTACTTTTCTTTATATTTATTTTTTAAATTTGGAGCCACACAATCTTTCTGCTCCATATTTTATCATTCGACTAGAAATAGAATCTTACAGTTCGATTTTGCATTCGCCTAGAAATGCGATATTTCAACAATATTTCCATGTATTTACTTGTTTCATACATATTTTAGCTTAGTAAATATACATTTTTGTAATGGTAGCTGATAAAATTCGGTCCCAGGCAACTTACTACTGTATATATTACATCGAATATATGCTTTATTCCCATTATACCTAATAGCATTTCCTTTGCTGCATTCTTACCCCAAAAAATAAAATAAAAAAATAAAAAAACAACAAAAAAAAAATGCAATCACTCCAACGTGCAAAATAAATACAAGAATTCAATAAAAAACGAAAGCCATTTAATGTACTTTGAGCAAAATAGACTTTCTTTGTGAGCTGATATCTCATCGACGGAATACTTATCGCGATGCAAGTCTACATTTCTAAGAGTAACTTGATGGCAGGTTGGGTGGTCGTCGTAGACGGGGAAAATCAAGGCGAGCATTTTGCACTCATTTTTAGGCTCACGCTCCGAAGGTGAGAAGTGCATATTCACAGTTGTAGTGACAGTACGCCCATAGGTGAGAATCGGAGCCAAGAAAGCAAATAAAAGTTATCTAATGCGTCGACAGTGACGAAATTGTCAGTAGGTTTTCGAATGTTGGCGTATGATAGGCACTTCTGGAAGCATACGCGGCTTACGTATACTTCGTTATATGGAAATTTTGTATTTCAGTGTCTATTATTTGTTCAGTGATTTGTACATAGGTGTTGTCATTATATTATTTAAAAGGGATTCTAATTTTCAGTATAGACGCCTGTATGCATAGGATTTCCTCCATATATAAATAATGCTTCAAGCAAATTACAAAACTTTAATATATATAGTCATCCGCAGACAGATCTGTTTCGCTGTATCACAGCTCATCAGTACGGTTAGACTCCGACTGCTTTTAACCCAGGATTGAAACCCGACCGAATTGGCGTCAGTCGGCGATTCTACCCCTGGGCTATGGGCGCTCGGTAGAAGAAGGCAGACTTTTCAGCGGGTATATTATCATTACACACGCTCAATAGCCAGAGTGCTCTAATTCATTACTGAATGAGCGATGCGTATATATATATATATATATATATATATATTTTAATTCAGATACTTCAATCCAAGGGAAAAAAAGCAGGAATGTAAATTCCCAAAAACCCGATCCTAATTAATATTAAAAGTTTATTTTAATATTAAAAAATGATACAGGAAGAGAGCTCCATGTAATAAAATATTACAGAGCAAATATATATTAAAAAAGGATTAATTCAAAGATCTTCATATCGAAATGGCCATTCAACATCTTTTAATATATATATATATATATATATATATATATATATATATATATATATATATATATTAAAGTTTTGTAATTTGCTTGAAGCATTGTGTATATTAGGTGTATGGTTAGGTCTTGAAGGCTGTCACAATGTGTTTAGTAAAATAAAGGACGGTAAAGAAGTTTTTTGGTATTACCTATTTATTATACATTAATATGTCGAGATCAGAAAGATCTGAAAATGAGATTTTGATCTCGAGACACACGCTCCACTGGCATTGGGGTGTTACTACGTCAGATGATATCATACAGAACTTGCATAAGTTCTTCTTTTCTTACAGACTTTTCTTCATTAAACCTCTTCTTTAACTAATTCCGTTGCCTTTTGTGCTCCCATATTTTCCATTTGATCATACTTTTTCCTTCAGTTTTTTTCCGTTTTTCTTTCTGTTGTATCCCGGAGGAGGGGATAAATAGAGAAAGAATTGTGCCAGAAATAACTCTTAACACTGAGTATATATATAAATAGAGATCTATTATACCTCAGTACAATAAACCAAATACAAGTACACCCACGAACAGTTAACACAAATAACAATTATGAAGGCAATGTCTTTGTATAGGAAGTATGCGTCTAGTGACGTTTAACTCACGTCTAAGGTCTATGGCTGTCGACTCTTGTATCCTCTAGATCACATTCTGTTATGACCCGGGCCATACCCATTGCGGGGTAGGACCAGGATATCCCGCTACAACAATATCTATCCAGAACACTTTCTTTTTTCTTTTACATTCTTCTTCAACTTGTATTTACAAATACGCCTTAGAAAGATCCAGTTTCGAAAAGTTTTGCCACGTTTTTCCTCCGGACTTGGCAATGGATAGTAAAGTGATTCTGAACATTTGTTTAACACAGTTGAAAAATCAGCCCTTTTTTGAATGATCAATTTTTTAAATTACACCCATTTTTCAAGCTTTTCTAATTCTTTGTCGACTTGATCCCATGCCGCAAATGGTATATTACGCTTTGGCTTAAATACTGGCATTGATTATTTTTCATTTGAAATTTTGCTTTGAATTTGTGAACACCGATCCAACTCACCCCAACAGAACATTCGGAAATTATTTTTTTCATTTCTTCCTTTAAATATTCAGTGTTCTTTAAAGTGGTTCATTTCTATTTTTGCAATAAATATTTTAAAAATAGGCAAATCTCATAATTCGAATAATGCTATCCAGTCAGTACCGAATAATTTTGTCGTATAATTTTACACATAAGTATCTAAATATTTGTTACGAAATGAAAGGTTGCAAGTCATTTCCCCAATAACAAATAATGTATCATCCGACACACCACATGCGAATTTTGTAGTTATTTTTAATATAGATTTTCCGTTTGTTTTCCATATGTCTTCGTTGATTATTGTGATATCCCTATCAGTGTCTAGTTGCATTTCACATACACAAATTTTCTTTTGTTTTCTGTAATTATTTTTCTGTCTCAATGCCGTGTACGAATTATTTTCTGTGAGAAGTTTTCCTTGATTTAGTTTTACAGTGCTACTTTTTCACACTTGTAGCAATTTAATTTCTTAAAAGGACAGTTGTAGCTTGCACATCTGAAACATGCATTAATTTTTCTTTTTTCCATATGTTTATTTTTATGAGCATTCTTTTTCAATTTTCTCAGATTTAAGATTCTCTGACATTCTCCGATATTTCTTGTAGTGCTAGTTTTTAATACCGTTCTAGTTTTGTGAGGATTCTAGCACGTATTTCTGCGTCTTTATTTGCCGTTAATGCTTGGCAAGAAAGTTAATCCTTTAAACATATCCAGTCTATGTTTTGTTGACTTTTTCACATTCCTCCATGTTAATGATTCCACCATATGTCACACATTTTTAATCTTTTTTTTTTTGTTAGATTCATTTAGTTACAATGAGTATTGCATAAATGTTTTTTGCAAAACATTTTAATCAGAATATTTACCGTTTCTTCAAAGCAAACTTATCCTGGTTTTCTCGGTAATACAAAGTTAAAATATTTTTCAAGTTCTGCTGGTGTTAACTTTCTCAACAAAAGTCTTTTTTCTTGTCTTCCAAGCCGTTGAATACTTCTCTATAAATTTGTTCGTATCTTCTAAAAACTCAGAAAAGATTCTATCGTTTAAATTGTATGCGAATTAATCTATGGCGTATGCAACCGCGTCGGAAATGAAAGGAACCTGAGAATATTCCTTTTTCTTATGAATTATTTCAGTTAACTTTTGTTGTTGGTTCTATAGTACTAACAACTTCTGTTGCTATTTTTGTTGTTGCTGTTGCTGTTGGTGTATGTTTACCACTTGTGCTAATAATTCTTCCATATTTAAGAATATATGTTTTTTACTCAAAACAAAGAAAGCATTGCAACAACGTGCTTCTAATTTCGTCTCGTCACTGTTATTATATGAGCCTCAACAAAAACAGTTATTTTTCCTACTCCATATAGGTTTCAACTTCTCGTCGTCACTGTTATAGGTCAGTGCTAATGGTTATAATATTATCTGCCCATCAGACCGTGCATAAAATACTGTTGTCATATCTGATCAGGTGCCCCTGCTGTTCCTCTCAGGGTTCTCAACAGGCTCCAAAGGAGAATCTGTAAAGTGATCGGTCCCGACCTGGCAGCTCGACTCCAGCTACTTTCTCACCGACGGGATGTGGCTTCTCTCTGTCTCTTCTCCAAATATTTTCATGGTTTCTGTTCCGAAGAACTTAGGTCACTGGTGTCCCCTCCACAAGAATTTACTCAAGCAACCAGATTGGCAACAAGGTCTCGCCATTTTACAGTTAAATCTACCAAATGCAGCCGACAATTCTACTCCATTAGTTTCTTTTCTCGCATGTGGAATTCCCTTCCGTATACTTGCTTTCCGGACAGCTACAACCTTCAGTAATTTAAATGCAATGTCAATTCCCATCTTTTATCCACTTGATTCCCTCGTCATTTCTACACCACCCCGTGTATCTTGTTCTTTTCTTTTCACACTTTACCTTCGTAACTGTCATAACACCTGTATTTCCATCATTCTCTTGCTTTTTCTCGGACACCCCCTGTAACTGATTAGATTATTTTTGCTCTCCTCCTGCTTAAACTTTTCCTCCCTTATGTAGTCCCCTGCGTATCAGTGGCGGTATCGCCTTGCTTGGAGTGAAACGATTGAAAACATATTTAAAAATAAAAAAAAATATTTAAAATAACGGTACTCAAACAAACTCTCTTTGAGTTCTTTATTTAAGGCGTCTTGAATAGTTACAGAACTATCTTATTTACTCAACAACACATATTCCCATAAGAATATGTTACCTCTAGTAACCTGGAATAACAGGGAACTGGACCGCCTCTTAAAATCTATGGGTTTGGAGTCGTTTCATTGAGAAACTCACTAATAGCTAGCCCTCAATGATGTGATGCCCTATTTTGCTGTAAAATAACTGTTGTTTACAAGTGGTGCAACTGAAGGACATCAAATTCTTTAAAAGACCTTCTTCTTCTATGTGTCGTTCAGGACGAAGGCGATCATGGCTTTCCACGTCTTCCTATCCCTGGTGGCTCTTAGCACGCTTTCTCCTGTAACACCACGCAACCCTCGTTCCGTCATCCACCTGATTTTTCCTTCATCTTCGAAGATATTGTCCAACATTCACTGTCATACTGAAGAACTGACATCACCTAGCAATCCAGTACTCTTCTCTTTGTTTCTAGTACAATTGTCCTGTTTAATTGATGCAATAAACTTCGGACGTTATACAGACAATTTATGGGCACCCTGTATGTTGTCTATTTGAATAATTCGGGTTTTCATAACCCACTATCAAGGAGATGTTGTTTGTGTGCTATGTTGGTTTCATCCCTTTTTTTGTCTCACGTTTTCTATGGACTTGAATTGAAGCGATTGTATTAAAGCTCTTTCTAGGTCTACTGCTCCGAAGGTTGATTCCTTGCATCGTACTAGACAGTTTCTCTGGTCAGAATCCATCTTGTACATTCATAAACCTACAATCTGTCAATATGCGTTGAATATTGCTGCTATATCATGTCTGATGCTTCGTGTATATATTGAGATTCTTAACAAAATCTAAAGAATGGTCTATAATGTTATCGGTATTAACCTGGCACCTCGACTTAACTCAATTTCACGCCACCTTTACTTGGATTCTTCTGTTTTTCCTATAAATATTTTTATGGCTGTGGTTCTTTTAAGCACCTCTCCTTGGTACTCGGACACATGAATTTGAATGTACTACCAGATTGGCAGTTAGGTCTCATCATTTTAATTTTGATGTTGTGGAATCCGAGTTAAGAACCGCACAAAATAATGAACAACAAAACACGTATTTGAGATAGAAAAATAGGTTGAATTAAACGTAAAGATACAAACTGGAACGTTGGTTAGTAATCCAGGAACACGATTAGTAAGAAATATATATATATATATATATATATATATATATATATATATATACAAGTCTTTGAAGTGAAGCTGTGCTGGAAATAGTATATCTGTGAATATGATTCTGGCGTAGTGGAGCTCAGTGCTACTATGACTATGAACGCAGTATTCTGTATGTAACTTCGGTATCTCTCGGTAACTTACGGACCTCTTACGGTACTCGTCGATAAGTCAACTTTTCTGAAATATCTTACTATGGCAGAAGTATATGTTTACTCAAGTCGAGTCCATTATCATAGAAAAAGCGGAGGTCCCACAACAGTTGAAACAGCTGGATGTAACCGTAAGTTCTATTTTAACAGTTCCTTCTCTTCTGCGGAACTCACTTCCGGTTTTTTGGTTCTTTGTCACCTACAATCTTCAAAAAAGTAAATGCATTTTATGTCTTCTTGAGTCCTAATCTTTTATTGTTCTGTTTTCTCATTTATTTTCACTCCGAGTAGCCGCTTTTGTCATTATTACGTTTCTTGGGTAAAATGATTACAAAAAAAAAAAAAAATAATCGTTATTTGTAAATGTAGTCTTTGTTTCAGGATGAATTCTTTTTCTATTACCGACTCTTTTGCGTGGAGACTCTCCAACGCGAAGAGTAAACATTTAATTTAAACAAAACAAAGCGTTATTTCTCCTGCCTTTGTGACTTATAAAATCCCCAATATTCACTGAATGCAAATATCTATTTCAATTGGTATGTTCATTTTAAGTTATTAATCAATAGTAAAAAGCAAAACAAAATAAAGATATAACAAAGATTATAAAATAAGATAGAAAAATTCCTCTATCAAAAATGTTATTATAAGACGTCACATGAATAAACACATTTCCGGCGGGGAAGACATGCGAAAGAGTTGAAAATTAAATGATAAAATTCAGGTTGATGCAAAATGATGCTACGCTTGTGAAATGAACGAGTCAAAGCATGAATTTGAAAGTAAAATAATTGAAAGAAAAGGAGCCAGAAAGAATGAAAAAATAGAAAATGATTACTAAATAAACATATAGAAATTAATAGTAAAAAACAAAGCCATTATTGCATGAAAGGCGAAATTCGTATGTTAATTATATAATGACAAAAGAGCACGGGAATTGTGCGGAGTTGTTGTATTATGTGACGTCTTTCTGTGTTTGCCTTTCTGTATTTATAAGTTGCAGCCTGACACGTAGATATTAATCGTTCGTTGGCTTATTCATTTTCATAACATAACGCATTTTGCTTTATTTTAATGTCTAATGAAGTGCGTTGTGGTGCAGTGGATATCGACTCGGAACAACAAATCGGAGAGTCGAGTTCGAATTCCAGTTGAATCCATTGTATTCATTTACATGCAAATACCCTTGGGAAAAGTATTAATCCGTCTATTCCCCCTAGTTGTGGGTTAAATAATAGGACAGATTAGGTTCTATAGCCTTGGCTAGTAACTAGTTTACCGCAGAAAGCAATGTCAATCTACTACGGGATAATCTTCTGTCCAGTCAATCTTTCGAGACATGATAGCCCAAAGCGTGTATCAGGTATGACTCTTAACTAAGGTCTAATGCGTTTGTAGAAGGCACATAGTGGGAATCGAATTCATTAATCATTAGTAATGAGCAACCACATATACCTTGTAGACGCTCAGATGTTACCCAAATATTGATTCTAATCCTTTTTGGAAATTTTAATCTTAAATGTTTAATCTATGTAATTAGTATACAGTCAGTCGGTTAAGGGCCATACGTGATACACGTTTTGGCGATCATGTCTCTTTCAGTCCTTGACTGACGAGGCAAAAGATTTCCCCTCAGTAGTCTACCGTTTTTTTCTGAGGTAGACTGATTTCCAACGAATGCTGTTGAACCAAATCTGTTCTGCTAATGGAGGGAACAGAAATGGATTTACACCTTTCCCAAGGGTATGTGAATGCAACGAATTCAACCGTAATTCGAACTTGGCTCTCCAAGTTCACATTCCGAGCCGATATCCATTGCACCGTAACGTACAACCGCGTTAGTATTCCTCTCTCCTAAATAATACGTGGACGCCTCGACATGGTTGAATGGTTAGAAAGATTTTCTCGCTAGAAACATTACAACTGAGTAGTGAGTTCGATCCTCACTGCGTACCCCCCTTGGGCCACATCGAAGCGCCGCTTAGAAAAGCAACTCTCCTAATTGATACCTTCATTCAGGACAAAGGAGATTATAACTCGACTCTTCCGCTTTTCACGCCTATATTAATTACGCACATACACTTCATTTTCACCGTTTACGTGGGTTGGATTATGTTGAAAGATAAATATCTTTGGGTAAAATAAAAATTATTTTCATCATTAAGCTTTTTTGTTTACCTAAATTAATAGTGAGTGTTTAGCTACTGTGTTGCTTTTTTATGAATATTCACAAAAGATAATTTCTAAAACCATTCACAGTAGAGGATTAATGAAAGAATTTTTTGATAAATATAAAAGAAATACCAATGATGAGATTAGGAGACCCTAGAGATAAATATTGTATTAGTCGAGGAAGCATGTTTTCAGGAGCATTTCCCACAAAATAACCGCTCTTGAGTAGAAACTGTCTGATTGGAATTTCACAAATACGAAGAGGATGAAGATCAGTTGCTCCTGCGAGTCCTAAATGTAAATGTCTAGTGGAAATAAGGAATGTGTCTTGTTTCAACATTTGGCATGAAGATAGCGATAGGCTTGTGATGTTTCGACTGCGGGAAAGGGTATTTGTCTGTATTTCTGAGATGAGGTAGTATTTACAGTATTTACATTATTCGGACTATTGTCCTCATCTTTGTTGCTATTCGTACGACGTTTTGGCCGTTGTACGTTCCGGCCTTCTTCAGGTGCTAGGAATTTCGAACCGAACACTTTATTACAATCACTAGGGTATATCATTCTTATTCCTTGCTTAGAGCCTCTTCTGGTAGTCATAAATTATCTCTCTCTAACCCTGTAAATTACTTGTTCCCCACTGCTGTAGCCTGGTATTGAACTCATAAATTTTTGGGCCAAGTCACAGGAACTAATCAACGGCTATATGTGTTATACCCCAGTGATTGTAATAAAGGGCTCGGTTCGAAATTCCTATCATTGAAGAAGGCCAGAGCGTACAACGGCCCAAACATCGTACAGATGGCAATAAAGATGAAGGACAATAGCTCGATAATGTAAATACTGTGGGGAAAGAAGTTGTATGGTTGAAAATAATTCATCAGCAAAAAGGTTGTGTAAGTGTAAGTGAAACTGATCCCTCTGACATAGCCGGAAAATTAGAACTGAACAGCTTGTATTTTGATAGACTTTTGAAGATCATTAGTAATACGTTAGAAATGCCGCGACTGATATATCAATATAAAAGCATATTCTTATCTTCTGGCTTATTATTATTTTGAACACAAAGAATCCATAGCTAAATCCGCTATAAGAAGTTTTTCTCGCCTGAAACAATCCTGCACATATAAAAAAATCTACCATCCGCCCGTGCATTGAATACTGCTGCCATATCTGGTCGGGTGCTCCTGCTATCCACCTAGGGGTCCTTAACAAAATCCAACGAAGAATCTGTAATGTGATCGATCCCGACTTGGCACGTAGGATACAGTCGCTTTCTCACCGACGCAGTGTGGCTTTCCTGTGTCTCTTCTACAAATATTTTCTCGGCTTCTGCTTCGATGAACTTAGCTCACTAGTGCCCCCTATACATGAATTTACTCGAGCTACAAGATTAGCAACTAGGTCCCACCATTTTACTGTGAAACCAATAAATATTAAACATAAATTCTACTCCAGCAGCGTCTTTTATCGCACTTCCTGCATGTGAAATTCCTTTCCATTTACTTGCTTCCCCGACGGCTATAATTTCCAATAATTTGAATGTAAATTCAATAGTCATCTCCTATCTTACTAACCTGCATCCTGTCTCTCATGCTCCTTTTCCGTCTACTCCACTCTCATCAGTATTCTCATCCTTCTCTTACCCACTTCCTGACACACCCTATAACCTGTCACTCTTTCTCATAACTTTCCTCCTGTGTAACCCCCTGCAAAACAGTGGCAGTAAAATGCCTTGCTTGGGGCGGTATGATTATAAAAATATTTTATACTATTATAATGTGGATATAACGTTACAATCAATATAGAAACTGATCTACATTACAATCAATATAGAAACTGATCCCTCACTTATGGCCACAGTCATCCTTCTCTTACCCACTTTCTGACACTCGCTTTGACCTGTCCCAATTTCTCATAACTTTCCTCCTATTTAACCCCCTGAAAAAACAGTGGCAGTAAAATGTCTTGCTTGGAGTGATATGATTACAAAAAAAATTCTATACTATTAAAATGTGGTCATAAAGTGGGGGATCAATTCTACATTACGATCGATATATAAATTGATGCCCCACTTTATGGCCACATTAATCTTCCTCTTACACACTTTCTGGCACCCCATATAACCTGTCACTCTTTCTCATAACTTTTCTCCTATGTAACCCCCTGAAAAACTGGCAGTGAAATACCTTCCTCGGGGCGATATGATTATAAAAAAATACTGCTGGGAAAGGGGCTGTACGGTTAAAAATAATTCATCAGCCAAAAAGCTTCGTAAATGCTTTGTACATTGTCATTGTTGGAAAGTTAGAATTGAACAGCTTGTATTTTGATGGATTTTTGAAGATCATCAGTGATACGTTAGAACTGCAGCGACTGCTATATTAATAAGAAAGCATATTCTTATTTTGTGGTCTTTGGTCACGATGACTATTATTATTATTATAATTATTATTTTGAACACAAAGGAAAGGAAAGCCTGCATAACGTGGGAAAAGGAAAGAAAAACGGAAAAGTAATGAAGTAACTTGAAGAAAAATAGTGGATATGGAAAAGAAAGCCTAATTAGAAGGCGGGAAAAAAGTAATTAACAAAATCAAAATTTGTGGGGGAAAAATAGAGGGGAAGAAAAATAGAGGGGAAGGAAAATAGAGGGGAAGGAAAATAGAGGGGAAGAAAAATAGAGGGGAAGGAAAATAGAGGGGAAGGAAAATAGAGGGGAAGAAAAATAGAGGGGAAGGAAAATAGAAGGGAAGAAAAAATAGAGGGGAAGGAAAATAGAGGGGAAGAAAAATAGAGGGGAAGGAAAATAGAGGGGAAGAAAAACAGAGGGGAAGGAAAATAGAGGGGAAGAAAAACAGAGGGGAAGGAAAATAGAGGGGAAGAAAAATAGAGGGGAAGGAAAATAGAGGGGAAGAAAAATAGAGGTGAAGGAAAATAGAGGGGAAGAAAAATAGAGGGGAAGGAAAATAGAGGGGAAGAAAAATAGAGGGGAAGGAAAATAGAGGGGAAGGAAAATAGAGGGGAAGAAAAATAGAGGGGAAGGAAAATAGAGGGGAAGAAAAACAGAGGGGAAGAAAAATAGAGGGGAAGAAAATAGAGGGGAAGAAAAATAGAGGGGAAGGAAAATAGAGGGGAAGAAAAATAGAGGGGAAGAAAAATAGAGGGGAAGAGAGCGAAATAAAACTAAAATGAAAGTCAGAGGTAAAATAAAGAGTAATTGAAATGAGACGGAGAGAGATTGATAGGAGGGCGGGAGTGTAGGAACGAAAAAAGGATGAATGTAAATATTAATTTGAAGAAGGGAGAGACGAATTCAATGAATTATGAAAAGAAAAAAGGAGGGAGAAATAATTCAGAAAGAGAGGCAGAAAGATATAAAAATGAAAAGAAGCGAAAAAACGAATAGAAAAATGCGGAGAAAATAAATAGGTAATTTTATATTTAATTGTTAAAAGTTTTTAAAAATACGTTTCAGCCAATAAACAAAGAATCTAAAGTAGGAAAAACAATGTTAAATTCTGCATTAAGTGTAAAAAGAAATAAAAAAATACCCAAGGTAAATTCAGGAAATGTTAGGGGTGTGGTCATAACTATATTTCTCGTTATATTGCCTTACTCATGGAGGTCATGAAAAATACATGATTTAATTATAGAGCTGATATATTTTTCAGGGCAGAATAGAAGCCCTGGATCTAAAAAAAAAAAAAAGAATAAAATAAAATATGTTAAAAGATATTGATTTGTTTTTTGCTGCTAAGTTATTTATAGGGGAGTGGTTTGCTGAAATGATTATGCGTCGAATTTCTTCATAAAACCTTCATGGCATGCCATTGATAAGTGATTTTTATCCAGATAACAGTGAATAAGACACAATCCAATGAAAAACTCCAACCAGCTATCGAACTTCGTCGACAAAAAATAGCTTCTTATTCTTTTACAAGTCAGCCCATGCCGTCAAAATATGATGGCAAAATATTTATATCGATATGGCGTCTATAATAAATTTTAGTCTGTGATTATATACATACTTTGGAGGTAGGAAAAACAGTGGCAGTAAAATGAAATGAAAAAATAAAAAAAAAATTTCCTCCGGGATCCTGAGTTAAAGATGGAGTCAACAATGACATGTAGAGGATAATTTGCAATAGAATTACTCAAACAAACATCAATGAAAGGAATCCACTTCTCGCCCTTCCCATATGACTAATCGATTTTAATTCAGATTTTCCTCTCGTAGACTGGCTGCCAACAAAAGCTAGAGAGGCAAGGCTGTTTTGCAATTTTATACATAACTACTTGAGAAATCTATCTATACCTTGTGAAAGGGATTATTGCGGACTATGTAAACTCTACCAAGACATGAACTCAAACCACGAATTACACTTTTCGCGTGACGTTATCTGAAAATATTTGAAGTCAGTAGGTGTAGTATATATATATATATATATATATATATATTATAAATTATGTTTTAGAACATGTACATAATTTGTTCTATATATGTCCTCTACAATCATATGTTTGTTTCAACGTTGGGTGTCCAACGTTTCTTCAGGAGGAATAAGTTTTGCATTTTCTTCAGTTTTATGACTCTCCTCCTCAACACCCAAAAATTTAAAAGATTATTTTAAAAAGTCATTTTTTTTACTTTCTTTCTTTCCATCAGCAGATATTTATTCTTTATTTTTTTAAAAATTAATTTGTTTAGCAGTGCTATTTATTTACTTGGTTGATTTGATACAAACTTTTGTTTTGAATGGAAAATATTTTTATAGTTTTAAAGGTAATGTTAAAAGTAAAACATTTTTCCGAGCACGTGCAAAGAAAAAGTACCTACTGCTTCCAAAAGCATATAAGGAATAAGGACGGAAAAAAATCTTTCTTCGTTCTGTACTCACTCGGATATATATATATATATATATATATATATATATATATGTATATTAATTTTGCTGTTACAATCGTTTATAAAAGCATAATTTCACTACACAAAAATTTTCATGTTTCAGAACAAAACTGTTCCTCTTTAGGTGATCAGTTAAAATAAATGGTGAAAATGATTTACTTTTAAAATATAAAATGAATTCATGGTTATTTAGAAAATTAGTGAGTGGTGGTTGGAGAAAACGCTTTAGGTGTGTCAATATTGTTGAATCAAAATTGTGAATTATGTAACGATGGGGATTTAATATTTCGATTATGAAAGGGGGCAGGATGACTTGGATCTAGACATGTCACTTTTTTGTTTTGCCTGGATACAATACATAATGGCATTGTATATTTTTTTAAATATGTTTCCGCACAATGTGTACATATATATATATATATATATATATATATATATATATATATATATATATATATATTGTGCTGAAAATAATTTTCATAAAGCAATCTGTTTGGGTTCAAGCCTAATTACATTTTATCTACCTTCACTCTTTTCTGAATGTTTGCTTTCTCCTATTTCATAAGTCAATTCACAGCACTATATATATATATATATATATATATATATATATAAATTACCGAAACTTTGCTATAAAAAAGTTCTTCAACAATCTTTAAACGGTTAATTTAATGTAAAGTTAACATTATCAAATTTGAGAACGCAATTATTTAGAAAAAGAAAAACGCAATTTCAGGTGGAAAGAAGAGATTTGACCAGCAAGGCATGGGTGGTCTGAATATCGCGTTTAAGCACGAAACAGACTGTCGCCACTGGCAATTGACCGCAGTGTCTATTTTCATATTTGCAAACGCTCTATTTCTGATATTGAGCACTTTAAACTGTGTATACATATAAATCCAGGCTCACACAGATTTGATTTGAATGAGTCTCCAACAAATTCCATGGGTTTAAACTATAGTTTATTAATGAATTGTAGTGTTAAACTGCAGGCCATTGAAAATCAAATTTTAATTGTTCTGAATCATTTAAATTGACAGAACAATATTTAAGTAAACATTTATTGAAAACATTTTTATTTTTAGAAATTGAATTTAAATGTTAGTTATCGAAAATGAATTGAGCTACTTACATTAATTTAACATTCATTTTGCTAATTTTTCAAAAATAACGTGTCTTAGAAGTATATTTTATTTTTGAAAGATTTTTAGAACCGAGAATCAGTTTTTGTTTATAAATATGTTGGTCGCAAATAAAAATTAAAAAAAATAAAAAAGTGAAAAAAAAAAAAAAAAAAAATTGAAAAACATATTCATTTCATATAATTCCTATTTGAAATACACCAGAGTATATGGCTTACTGGAAAGAATAAAGTTATTCATTTAGCTTTCAATTAAAGCTTTTATTTTAAAAAAATAATTTTAAATCTTAGATATAAAAGAATGAGCAGATTTTTTTTTATTTTGGGGTGAGTTAACAGAAAAGATAAGTTTTATTTATTTTTGAATGTTTTTCCTAAGCGCTAAAACAACAACTTAAGGCTTTACACATGATAATTTCAAGGAGTTGTTGGTACTCATGACTTTAATCCATCCTCATTGGTAATAATGATGTCCCCAAATTATTTTGAAGAAAATAATTTTATTAAGTTGGGATTTAGCTTAAAGCAACATATTTTTTCTCTGGGGAAGAGGACGAGGGAAGCTTTCTTTGACGAAACAACTAAAGCCGTTTAAGCCCCATTGATAATAATTCATTTCATCTCACCCACCTTCTCACAAATTTAAATTATTCAGTTTCCATTTAGTTTGAAATGGAGCGTGGGAAAGAAAAAATAAAACACACACACAAAAAAAAGGAGGTAAATTCTCTCATGATATTTTCGGTGGAAATTTTCGGTTCAAAATCAAACAAAGCAACTTTCTGCCATTTAGTTCAGAACCCACATATATCGTTTTTTATTATGGAAAAATTGAGGTGCGTCCCTGGGAGGCATGGACACGTTTTTCTTGCGTCTTTTTATATTTTCATGCGTCATGGACACAGGAGGCGTACCTATCAACACAGTGTAATAATTATGTTTACAAATGTGATAGATTTGCAGATTATTGGATAAATTGAGATCAGTCAAGATTAATTCGTTTATTAAAGTCATCTGTTTGAAGCTGATTCGTATAGTACGATCAGACCAGTTCTAAAATGCAGTGCTAATTGAGATTTCATGTGGTATTTATTTCCAAGAATGGGTTCGGAACAAAAAAAATATTTGGCGCTTCCTGAACCGAACTGGTTATGGTAATGTCCATTAAAAATAGATTCCTGTGTTGTGACGTGCAGGTTTCAAAATTCTTTACATCTGATTTTGTGATGCTTGTTCTAAATAATGGCGAATATGTCGACCGAGGGTGTTATTATAAAAAGCGACACTAAGCTCCTCCTCTTCTTCTTCTTCTTCTTCTTCTTCTTCTTCTTCTTCTTCTTCTTCTATGTGCCCTGTCCTTTCAGGACGTAGGCGATCATGGCTTTCCACGTCTCCCTATCCCTGGTGGCTCTTAGTACGTTTACTCCTGTTACACCTCGCAACCCCCGTTCCGTCATCCACCTGAATAGGCCCTGCAAATATGTTATCCGCTGCCTTCCTTTGTCTCTTTTTCTTTCTATCTGGCCTGTGAGTATCAGGTTCTCTAAGCCCTCCTTCCTCATTGCATGTCCCAGGAACTTAAATTGTCTTTTCCTAATGCTCACAATTAATTTTCTTTTCGTTGCCATTCTTTCCAACACCTCATCGTTGCTCACATGCTCGGTCCACGATATCCGCAGCATCCTTCTGTAGAACCATATTTCCTCTGCTTCAAGTTTTTTTTTCTCATCTTCGATGATATTGTCCAACATTCACTGCTGTATTGAAGAACTGACATCACATAGCAACCCAGCATTATTTTCTTTGTTTCCAGTGAAAGTTTCCTGTGTCTTAGTACTTTACTCAGCTTCTGGAACGCGTCCTTCGCCATGCCAATTAGCCTTCAGATCTCTGTGTCGCACTATCCATCTCCTGTTAGAACAATTTCTAGCTATTTAAATTTGTATACTTGCTTGATTTTAGTATCCCCCACCTGCATTTGACATTTAGGGTTGTTCTTTTTGCTGATGACCAAGCATTCTGTTTTCTTACAGTTTATTTGTAGTCCTTTTTGTCACTATCCAAAGCTACCATTCTGTAGAAACTCTTGTTTTCTTTTTACGTATCTGCAATCAGCACTGTATCATCTGCATACCTTATGTTGTTCAAGTTGTAGCCTCGAATAACAAATCCTGGCGTAGCATCTAGGGTCCTCAAAGTATTTTCGCTGTACAAGTTGAACAGATCCGGTGAAAAGACACATCCTTGTCTTACGCCATTTTTTATCTTTGTAAATCTGCTGAAATAGTTACCTGCTTTTGCATCCAATTTCCCCGTTCAAGAATGTGAGAATTGCATTTACTCCTGATTCGGACAGCTTTGTAGTGAAACGCACTTGTTACACTATTCTACGAGTAACAAATTAGTCTGCCTTCGAAAGCTCAGCACTGCTAAAATCTAAATTGACTTTTTTCCTAATATAGCTGAGCTCTTTATTAAACTAGACACGAAAATTGCAGATGGCGAAATTGAATCTTTCGTAGAAATAGGCTTTTTATAAATAACAGATTTATCATGCAGCCTTGATTTGAAATGGTTATTGATTTCTCTCCACCAAGACTGGAACTGCCTTATCTTCTCGTAACCAAGGCATTTTGGGCGATATATTATTTTCTATCAGCAAAATCTTTCCCAACAGAGAAGAACCGTCGGAAAGCTTTTCGCTACTTTATCACTATTTTCAGACAAAAGGTTCTGACGAGCTACGTTCATTAATTCCACAAGTTCAGACCTTTACAGTTAAGAGCTACTATGCGCACTCACAGGGGCGAAACATTCTTTCGTATTCACATGGTAAGAAAGAAGTATCATTTCGACAGGTTCTTACCATATGCCGCTGCTTTGTGAACCAGACTTCAAAAAGGATGCTTACATGAACAATTCAAACCTCCTCAAGTTCAGGGTTAATCGTTATCTATTCTACATATACACATAACCTGTATTTTTGCATCTTTCATTTAGGTTCACAAAATAGCCCATCCAAAAATATTGAGCTTGAACCTTGTATTGATTGAATTCGTAAAAAAACAAAAAAAAAACATTGACATTGAATCTTGTATGAATGTGTTACGTCGGGTAACAGAATTATGTGAAATAATACAAAACAACGTAACAGTATAAAAGTAGGTGTATTGACAGGAAAGAGAAGTATTTACAAGAGGTGAGGATTAGTAGAATACAGAACAAGGTAATTAGTATACAGTATCGTCGTAGAGACGTGATAGATTGACTAGTAGAACACTTCCGGTACAATACCGGAAATACCCGACTGACTCGCTCGCTCGACGTCCTTACTCGACTTCTTTCCTCGAGGTATAATCACTACTATTTTATATAGTGATTTGAATAGTCCATTTCCGTGGAAAGGTGGAGAGCGCCCCAACAGAATGAATTCGTAAAAAAACAAAAAAGCATTGACTTTGAATCTTGAAGTCATTTAATTCATAAAAAACAAAACAAAAAAACATTTACCTTGAACCTTGTAGTGATTGAATTCGTAAAAAAAACTAAAAAACATCGACCTTAAACTTTGTAGTGATTGAATTCATAAAAAAAATAAAAAAACATTGACCTTGAATTTTGTAGTGATTGAATTCGTAAAAAACACAAACATTGACCTTAAACCTTGTATTGAATTCGTAAAAAACAAGAAAACATTGCCAGAATGTCTTGCTCTAGTTGAGAAATAACCGATGTTTCATTATACTAAACAAAAAAAAGAAAGAAGAAAAGGATGTGTCATGTTAACGGATTTATTGACAAAATACGGCGAAGAATCTGCAATGTGATTGATACCGACTTAGCTGACCGCCTGCAGTCACTCTCTCACCGGCGTGACGTGGCTTCCCTGTGCCTCTTCTATAAATACTTTCATGGCTTCTGCTCTGACGAACTTAAATCACTGGCGCCCCCAGGTGTGAATTGGCACGAGATACTAGATTGGCAACTAGGTCCCACCCTTTTACAGTGAAACCGATGAAATGTAACCGTAATTTCTACTCCAACAGCTTCTTTTCTCGCACTTCCCGCCTGTAGAATTCCCTTCCGCATGCTTGCTTCCCCGACGGCTACAACCCCCAGGAGTTTAAATGTAAGGTCAATAGACACCTCCTAACACACAACTCACACCCATTCTCTCCAACTCTCCCTATGTACATCCTAACTCGTCTATCACCCTCCTTCTGACATTTCCTATACCCAATCGCTCTATGTAACCCCCTGCGCTATAGTGGCAGTGGATGGCTTGCTCGGGGTGACATGATTAAAAAAAAATTCGTCCTTTTGAAATAAGAAATTCAGAATTAAATACAAATCCCGCCAGAATACATTATTAGCGAACATACTCTTAACAACATTGGGTATGCAAATCAAACAGTGTTACTATCAAAGAAAGAAAGGAAACCACAAGAATTCTTATTGAAGGTACTAATGAAAGACGAGAAGAAAGGACATCAGTTGTAAGAAGACAGAATGTGTGGTTGTCAGCAAAAGGATCAAATCAAGATGCAAACTATGAATTGAATGTAGTGAAAAAAAAAAGCGAAAAGAAAGGAATATGCATTAAATGTAAGAAAAAATAATATATGGTTTTAGCAAGAGAAAACAAACCTCTATGCAAACTTTGAATTGAAGGTAGTAAAAGAAAGCGAGAAGAAAGGACTATGCATTAATTGTAAGAAAAAATAATATATGGTTGTTAGCAAGAGAAAACAGACCTCTATGCAAACTTTGAATTGAAGGTAGTAAAAGAAAGCGAGAAGAAAGGACTATGCATTAATTGTAAGAAAAAATAATATATGGTTGTTAGCAAGAGAAAACAGATCTCTATGCAAACTTTGAATTGAAGGTAGTAAAAGAAAGCGAGAAGAAAGGACAATGCATTAATTTTAAGAAGACGGAATGGATGGTTGTCAGCAAGTGGAACAGTCACGACAATTTAAATATCTGTGACAAAAGGTTTTTCTCGTCAGAACCTTCATCACACACATTTACAAATCTACCATTCGTATGTGCATTTAATACTGTTGCCATATCTGATCTGTTGCTTCTTCTATATATCGTGAGATTCTTGACAAAGTCCAAAGAAGGATCTGTAAGGTAATTGGTCCTGACTTGGCATCTCGACTTTAGTCCCTTTTCCACCGACCTGACGTAGTATGTCTTTTCTACAAATATTTTCGGGGTAACTGCTCTAATGAGCTTTTTCCTTGGTGTCCAGACTACATAAATTTAAGCGTGCTACTAGATTGGCATCTAGGTCCCACCATTTACTGCTGGAATAGCTAAAAGCAACTGCGACTTATACTGTAATAGTTTTTTTTTTCTGGAAGTTCCCACTTGTGGAATTCTCTTCCGTTTACTCACTTCTCTGATAACTTCTTCTTCTTCTATGTGCCCTGTCCTTTCAGGACGCAGGTGATCATGGTTTTCCACATCTTCCTATCCCTGGTGGCTCTTAGCACTCCTTCTCCTGTTATATCATGCAACCCTCGTTCCGTCATCTACCTGGTCAGGTCCTTCAAATATGTTATCCGCTGCTTTCCCCTGTCTCTTTTTCCCTCTATCTGGCCTGTTAGTATCAGGTTCTCCAAGCCCTCCTTGCTCATTGCATGTTCCATGAATTTTAGCTGTCTCTTCCTGATGCTCAGTATTAATTTCTTTTTCGTTTCCATCCTTTCCAAAACCTCATCATTGCTCACATGCTCGATCCATGATATTCGCAGCATCCTTCTGTAGAACCATATTTCAGTTGCTTTAAGTTTTCCCTCTATCTTTGATGGTATTGTCCAACATTCACTGCCATAAATACAACCTTTAAAGAATTAAATGCAGTATCAATCGCCATATTCTGTCTTTCCGAATCCCGTTACTATTTTTCCTTTCCTCAATTCTTATTTTCAGTCTTTCACTTTCACTACCTGTAGCCTCCTGTACACTATTGGCATTTCTACCTTGCATGGGATGAAATTATTAAAAAAAAAGGAAAAAAAGTGTCTCAACACAGTATCGAAAATAAAACACTGAAATATGAAAGGCGTATTGGTTTATGAAAAAGGTAAGCAATGTATTAAGAAACAAAATAAGTTCATTAGAAACAAGGAAAAACGTGCTGAACTGTTACGTATTATTGGTTCTCTTACTTGGTAGTGAATGCCGGACAATCTTATCATAAAAGAGGAAAATGGAGGCAGTTGAAATGAAGATGGATGCTGAGAATACCATGGACTGAACATGTGAGTAACGAGGAAGTTTTAATAAAATTTTAATAAAACTGAAAAAAAAAGGACACTTGTACTTACAAGCAGAAAGAGACAGTTGAAATTCTTAGAACATAAAATATTGCTAGATGTTGATATTCACAGAAAACATTGAAGGCAAGAGCGACAGATGAGACCAGCGAGTAACCTATGCTCTGATGTTGTTGGACACTTTTCCTTCAGGCAGAAAGGAACACAGACAAGACTCCTCCGAAGGGTAGAGTTTGGTCTGGGGAAAAATAGACAACAGCCTGCCCCTGTCGTGTGCAATGTGTACGGAAAATTTTTGCACGAGCTCAAGGGCTCGGATTTCACTGTAAAAGAACCTTGTGTCTCGCATCCTTTCAGTGGGAGGGAATAAATACCGAGTAACCTATCTGACGAGTTTATGTAAATAAATGTCAGAAAAGGGATTTCGAGCAATAGTGAAAAATCTTACTAAGAGCTACAAAAGGATAGGAAGTTGGGGAGAGCCACGTTTTAAAGTGACTCTCCAAATTATCTTCTGTTTGCTTCAACTATCAGACTAAACTAAGTTTAATAAATATTTTATGTTTTGCCTCATGACTGAAGATTTGACGAGTCTAAGTAATAGAGAAAACGTAAGGCTTTCTGTTACTGATTTTCTCGGTAGACAGACACTGTCAGTCTGTTGAGTGCCATACGTGATACACGCTTGGGCGATCATGTCTCGAAAGAGACATGACTGACTGGGCAGAAGGTTATCCCGCAGTAGGTTGCCACTGCTTTCTGCAGTAGACTGGTTGCCGACCAAGGCTATAGAACCCAATCTGTCCTGCTATTTAACCCATAACTGGAAGGAAGAGACGGATTAATACCTTTCCCAAGGGTATTTGCGCGTAAGTGAATACAATGGGTTCAGCTGGATTTCGAACTCGGCTCCTCGGCTCCCCGGCTTCTCGTTTTGAGCCGATATCCACTGTACCACAACGCACATCCTGACAACCACTGTACACGTTTTGAATAATGACAAAAATATCCATCTCTCGTTCTACTTTTCCATCCCCCGTAAGCTTAGTAATATGAATAAGCCCTATGAATAATAATAAGCCCTATGAATAAGGAATACACGGTATATTTTTAAAAGCACAAAAAAAAAAATGATTTTGTAAATCATTTTTTTTGTGCTTTTAAAAATATACCGTGTATTCCTTATTCATAGGGCTTACGGCCTATCACGTTGAATACACCAGTTTTCGCTCGATCACCGAAGTTAAGCAATGTTGAGCCTGGTCAGTACTTAGATAGTATTATTGGGAATACCATGTGCTGTAAGCGCATAGTGACGGATGGGCGTTGTGGTGCAGTGGATATCGGCTCGGAAAGAAAAATCGGTGAGCCGAGTTCGAATTCCAGTTGAATACCCTGCATTCACTGGTACCCTTGGGAAAGGTATTAATCCGTCCCTTCCCTCCAGTTATGGGTTAAATAACAAGGGTAGGACTTGGAGACCCTACCCTTAAAAACAGATCTCAATGAATCTTGATACTCGAAAAGAAAAATGTATTACTAGATACAAAACTTATATAAAAAACAACAATAAATTGTTGAAAGAAAAGGGTATTACTAGCAATAAATAAATAAAAGTTTAGTTGGAAATAAATGATCCGCTGACGTTGATTGGCCATAAGAACAAAACAACCAATCAACAAACTTATTCATAAATATTTTCAATCTGATTTTTTGTATTCTTGTTGTTTCAAAACTATGACATTTGCCGCTTCTAAAATATCAATTCTGCTGAATTTTTTAACGAAATGAGTTCGGGAAATTATTTTTCGGATTAATCGAAAAGGAGACGTGGAAATAATTTCCGTGTCTTGCTTTGTTAGACGTAACTGAACAATCGACAATGATGCATAAGCCAACTAAATTATTTTAGACGTTCGTCAATAAAGCAAAGTGTCTAATAACTGTCATATTGCGTAACAGTGCGGGTAATAAAACAAAAAAGAATTAAACTTAAGCTTCCTTTTGTTTCTCATGCGATTGACATAATTAAACATTCCTAACCAAACAGTCACTTAATAATAAGACTCATAATATAATTGTGCTTTTCCCTCCATTCGTTAGTTCTTAGTTAGCACGACCGTTACGCCCTGTCAATACTTCATAAATAATAAACTATTTCGTTATAATGGCATGGAAAGACCAAATACATATCGGAGATGTTACTTCGTTTCAGTTAAAAGAAAGAAAGAAAGAAAGAAAGAAAGAAAGAAAGAAAGAAAGAAGTGTTTAATGTCACCTGTTAATACCTCATAAATAATAGACTGTTCCATTTTGATTACCGGAGAAGCAAAGAATACATCAAAGATGCTAATTGGTTTCAGTCAGAAAATGAAAGAAAAAAGAGAAGATAAACAGTGATTAACGTCTGTGACATTAAAATGAAAAAAAAAATGTCAATTTTAACTCTTTTCATTTGCACCTCCAAACTTCTTAAAATTAACGACCAACATTCATGTTATTTTGTTATTTCAATGTTTTGCTAAAGTTGTTAAGCTCAAATGTTTAGCGATCAATTAATTCATCAGTAATTTAAAATAAGAAAACCTTGAAATTTCTACGGGTTAAAACTAGTAATAATAATTTGAATAGATACAGATGTGACAATTAATACAACAAATGCATTAATTTGAGTTAGAAAGAAAAGAAAGAAGCAGTACATATGACTGGGTGGGAAGAGTAATTCACTTTGAACTGTTTTGTTGCTCGAACTCTTTATCACTCCATTTTGTATTTTTCTGCGTTTTTTTTTCATTTACAGAATAAGTTACTCGTTGTTTCTTCCTGTTAACTCGCTTTCTGATAGTAAGTATAAATATCCTTTTAACTTCTACTTTCGTGAAAACTTCCCCGTTAAACACATGTTCTGTCCATGGTATTCAAAGTACGTTTTTCTTTCTAACTTTATTCGTCTTTTACATTTCTGAAAGATTAAGCTTGTTTGAGCTTGGGCTTGTTTTATTTAACGGTATATCAACACCTATGTGGTTTATTTAATACCAAAAAGATAGGGTTTTAGGGTATTTTTTAATGTTCGGTTATAGTGAGAAGGTTGATTTAGTCAGATTTTGATGAATATTTTTTTACATTTTAGAAAACTGAAGATGTCTTCTAGTTTTGTATTAAAAAATATATTGCTGGTAATAATTTTTTCCTTCAAAAATGTATATTTTCTCATAAAAGTCTATTTTTGTGTATATACATTTCTATGAAAGTGTATTTTTATATTTTTACTAGTAGTATAGCCCAGCGTTGCTCGGGTGTATTGAAAGCTTTAAAACTAATCCATGGTCCTGGAGCTCAGACTCTTTGGACGTTGGCACGAAAGACTAAAAAGCAATAGTTGTTTCCAGTTAAAGCGAAACCGTAGACTGAAAGAAAAATGAATAGATGTAAGCCAAATTTTGATTTCCTGGTATCGATATAAAATTTTCTTTGTAAGAACTGCAACCTTGAAACTATAGTACAAGTGTAAATTTTAAAGAAAATCGGTTCAGCCGTTTCGGTGTCTATAGGTAACGGACACACAGACACAGACACACACACAGACAAAGTTCCATTTATAAATAAGTTTAGATAGTGTTTTGACCCCATAGCTGGGACCCTAACAGTTGCTCCCACTCCGGGTCAGGGTGGACCCTGAAAGAACAGCAATTAAGGAAATGATTCCATGCTCCTCACTACCTCCCAATAAGGGTCCTTGATGCCGCATGCTAAAAGATTAAATTAAAAAGTCTTGTCATTATTCCGAACAGTCTTAAGGATTTTGAGTCTTCCTGAAAGACTTATTTTCCCAATAAACTAGGGAGAAATTCTTCTTCAGTAGTTTGCACAACCCTTGCAGACCCCTAATGAAATAGTTCTTCGGTTACTCTTTCATCATCATACTAGCAGTATAGCCTGGCGTTGCTCAGGTGTAATGAAAGCCTTAAAACTAATCCATGGTCCTGGAGCACAGACTGAGCCTAAAGAATATTTGAATAATAAAATAATTGCGACAATTTATCAATCGCACCTAGTATATATATATATATATATATATATATATATATATATATATACTAGCAGTATAGCTCGGCGTTTCTCGGGTGTAATGAAAGCTTTAAAATTAAGCTCAGACGCAGCCTAGAGAATATTTGTGTGAAGTTTGGTAAGAATCGGATAAAAATTGTGGATTTGTATAAAGGACATACAGACAGATAAACAGACACAAATATCTTGCCTTTTATATATATATATTATCGATTTTCTGCACTATTGTAAGAACTTCAACTTTGAAATTTCTGAATATCGTTTTTAATGTCTTTGTCTATGAGTATCAAATTTGATTAAAATCAGACCACTCCTTCTATAACCCGATGTTTTCGATTATCGATTTTCGATATTTATCGGGGGTACCTTGACATAAAACCTAGCTAAGATCACTCACAAACGCTTATAGTACAACTGTGTAAATTTTCACAAAAATTGGTTCAGCCGTTTCGGAGTTTATAGGTAACGGACACACATACACAGACACACACACACAGACACACACACAGACCAAGTTCCATTTCTAAATAAGTTTAGATCTCAGAAAATGTCAGCTGTCACTTTTTAAGTATAATTTTCATTGTAGTTAAGATTTTCCTTAACATTTTCTCGATGAAAGAATAAAAAAATTCTAAAATTTTCTGGGACTTTAAAAATCAAATGGCTCACCAGAACCAAACTCATTATCATCATCATTAGCAGAAGGAACAACAACAACAACAACAACAACTGCAACAGCAGTAGTAGTGATATTATCAATGCCTACCAGTATTAAACACACATGGAAAAGCCCATTTTATATTCTGTTCGTATTGAATTATGTTAATTCTCATAATTAACAAAAATCGTTAGTTCATTCTATACATATGGTCATTTTGCGCTTTTTGATGCCCTAGACTCTTCCACTAACGCAGAACAATGTTAAGCACACACACACACACACACACACACACACTCACACACACACACACATTATATTTTTCTAAACAATACATGTGTGTATATATATTTGAAAAAAAAAACAAAAACAACAGTAGTAATGAATTAGAACACTCTTAGCTACTGGCGTATGGTTACATATCACACGCTAAAAGAAGTCTGCCCTCTTCTACCGAGCGCATATAGCTCAGAGGTAGAATCGGCGACTGATGTAAATTCGGTCGGATTTCAATCCTGGCTAAAAGCAATCGGTTGTCTAACCGTACTGATGAGCTGTGATACAGCAAAACAGGTCTGTCTGAGGATGACTATTATATATATATATATATATATATATATATATTGTAAGAAGGTTTTGGAACACGTAGGTTTTAAACCCACTCTTCATGCATTTACTTTTATAAAGAGTGCTCGATACAATATTGTAATCTATAAATTTTTGTGTAGTGATTCTATGCTTTTATAAACCATTGTAACAAGCATGACAATATATATATATATATATATATATATATATATATATATATATATATATGAACAGATTCTTAGTAGTACAGAACTTAATAACAGCGAGGAATAAGCGAAATTTGTAAACGTTTACGTAAATTTTCCAGAAATAAACTTGAAAAGATCTGGGACGAAACCGGTCGCTTATTACTCGCTAATATATATATATATATATATATATATATATATATATATAGGTAAATAACTAACCTAGAGCCTAGAGAACCAACGAACCTACCAAGGTTTCACCAAATTGGATCTTCAGGGAAAGTTGGCTCGTTGGCTCTCTAGGTTAGTTATTTACTTAGTTTGCTCTACTTGCGTATTGAGCACTTTTTTGTTTTTAGGTTGCTCGTCTCGGGTTTTTTTTCTATGGGCCATGTATTTTGACTGACGTTCGGGTACTTAGCTCGTTCTTTTTTTATTACCATTTTTTCCTTCCGCGAATGTACTCGGAGGGTTTTTTGACAAGTTTACATTTATATATATATATTAAAGTTTCGTTAAAAATGATATGCAAACTACTGTGATTAAGTTAAAAATTAAAATGAAATTTATCCTTGATAATGGTTAACAGTATAGTTGAAAGTACTCGTCTAAATAAAACATTCGGACAATTTTTATATAATTTATGTACAGCAAGTTTATGTTTACCCATTTCTCTTCATTTTTCCTTGTTATCTGCTGTAGGAGGTCCTGTATTTTCTTTGCCGTGTCTGCTATCAAAACTATCTTGTCTCCGTATATTATACTTTTTAAGACTGTGGCCTCCAGTGATGAATCCTGAGAGGACTTTTAACTCTCTAAGCATTGTTTCACTGTACTGGCTGAATAACACTTCACCCAATAAGTCCCGGGAATAATATATAGCTGACACTACTAATAAAATATCCATATGATTTTTATGAAATACTAACCATCACATGACACTTGACAAAATTTGGGTACAATTGAATTACAAATTTAAGTTTACAAGTTTACAAATTACAGTTATTTAAGTGAAGCCACTGTTGCAAATTTTCATAACAATGGAAAGATCTGAATTTCGTGTGCTGATAAAGCGTTGCTTTCTTAGCGGAAAAATACTTTTCAAGCAAAGCAATGGCTTGGTAAGTTTTATCCGGACTCTGCTCCGTCGGAAACAACGGTTAAGAGGTGGTATGCTGACATTAAACGCGGTCGTACAGACAGAAATGCTTAACGCTCAGATGCCCCAAATCGGTAGCTGTACCGGAAAACACCAAAAAAAATCCACAAACTCGTTTTGGACGATCGTAAATTGAAGTTTTGTGACATAACAGAGGAGTTGAACAAATCAGAAGGCAGTGTATTCACCGTTTCGCATGAATATTTGTCAATGAGGAAGCTGTGTCCAAAGTGGTTGCCGCGTTTGCTCACAGTCGATCAAGAGCAGTAACGAGCTGACAGCAGCAGACGAATGTCGTCCAAAATAAAAAAAGACGCAAGCATTAGCAGGCAAGGTTTTGGCCTCCGTATTTTAGGATGCGCAAGGTATTTTGTTCATCGATTACGTTGAGAAAGTAAGAACTATCAATAGCGAATATTATTACGCATTATTGGTGCGTTTAAAAGGAAGAAATCATCAAAAACAGCCACAAATGAAAAAGAAAAAGTGATCGTTCACTAAAACAACGCACCGTGTCACAAGTCGATCGCTACGATGGCAAAACTACACGGATTGCACTTTGAATTGCTTCCGAATCCACGCTATTCTCCAGATCTGGCCCCTAGCAACTACTGGTTGTTTGCAGACCTCAAAAGAATGCTTCAGGGAAAGAGATTTGGCTCAAATGAATAATTGCTATCGAAAACTGAGGCGTATTTTGAGGAGTATTTTGAGACAAATCGTTATACAAATAATTGTTACAGAAGCGTTGGAATCAGTCTATTTCCCTAGAATGAGACTATGTTGATAAATGAAATTGAATTGTGCCTAAAAGTTGTTGTTTTATTAGTCCAACTGGTCCAGCTCCTTTGCTTCTTCTCGGTTTGGTCATTGCAGCTTCCTTTTCGGATTTTAATATTTCAGATGCATGTCTTTCTATGTCTTGCCGACTGTTCTCTCTTGTCGTGGAAGAGAGCTCCAATATATTCATTCCATCTATGGAGAATTTTTTTTTCTCTAATATCATCGTTCCGTTCTTGGCTTTTAAGTATCTTGATGCTGAGCTGGTTTTTTGACCTGTTAGTTCCCTTGTTTTGCCTGTGCATATTTATCGATTGGAAAAAAGTAATAATTGAACGAGGAAAGTTCTTCTGAATACGGCGGGTGGGGTAGGAGTTCATATTTAATCGTCTCCATGTATGTTTTCACCCGTTTTGCAACGTGTAGCCCACCGTTGTCATGTTGCAAAATTACTTTGTCATATAACGGCAGCTTTTTTCTTCAATGCTTGACTCAAACACATCAATTGTAGTCAATAGCGATTTCCCGTGAGGGTTTCAGTCAGTTTGAGAGCTCATAATGAACTATATCTAGCTGATCTCACCAAATGCAGAGCAGTAGCTTCTAAACATGGATATTCGGCTTTACCGCTAATGTTGACGCATGACCGGGCTTACACCACGATTTTCTTTCGCTTAGGGTTTTCGTAGTGTATTCACTTTTCATCGTCGGTCACGATACACTGCAAAAACTTACCTTTTCTGCTGTTGAAGCAGATGTTCAAATATGACAAGACGCTGTTTGACGCCTCTCGGCTCCAACTCGTACGGCACCCAATATTCTTGCTTTTGAATCTTTTTTAATGCTTTCAAACGTTTCAAAACTGTTGTGTGATCAACTTCTAATGATTCTGCAAGTTCAGCTTCCGCCTGGCATGAATCTTAAGGAAATATCGTATCCAATTCTTTGTCTTCAACCTTTTTCGGTGCACCATAGTCTTCAACATCAAAATCATTATTTTTTTAATCGTCTATGTCAGTTGTTTTTAACAGAGCATGATCGCTGAAGTCACAAAAAGAATTCTGTTTGATTCAGCAGCAGATTTCTTTTAAATAAAGTAGTGCAGTAAAGTTTCCCGTAAATACACTTTCTTGGCACGAAATCGGACATGTTTAACGCTATGAAAAACAAAGCACTGAATTTCAAGCTCCCTTATTTTACTTATTTATAGATGCTTTACCATCTGAAACTACACACACGCAGTTCCATGAATGCCATCTGCTGAATAACAGTGATAACATATTCCCGGTCATAATATATATATATATATATATATATATATATATATATATATATAGATGCGGTGTAGATATAGAGGAATCTAAAGGAGTATCCTGTACCTAAAGTGGTAGGATAAATCTCTAGGAGAGCTCTGAATATATATGTATATAAATACATATAGACCAAATATGTGTAAAAGTTAAAACAGACAGGTTATTCCATGGTTATTCGTGCAAAATCCTCTGTACAATAAAGACTGAAGCTGATGAAGGTTCTCCTGAAATAGGCCCGAACTCCCGCTAAACTATGGAATAATCTGTCTGTCTTAATATATATATATATATATATATATATATATATATATTGTCATCCGCAGACAGATCTGTTTCGCCGTATCATAGCTCATCAGTACGGTTAGACTCCGATTGCTTTTTACCCAGGATTGAAACCCGACCGAAATGGCGTCAGTCGGTGAGTCTACCCCTGGGCTATGGGCGTTCGGTGGAATGGATTTGTTTTCATAGCAATGTTTGCTTTAATTCCGAATCATTAGCTTCTGCATTATTTTTTTATTGTCAATGTTTTCATGTAGTAAAATCATTAACAATACATTTAAATTAGACATGTATTAGCTCTGTTCTATTAGCGATGCTTGTATTAATGGACACCGGAAGACTCAACTCAGAATTCCGTGTGCTTCAGCTGTAGATTTCTTTTGAATAAAGTAGTGCAGTAAACTTTCCTGCAAATACACTTTCTTTGGCACGAAATCCGACATGCTTAACGCTATGAAAAACAAAGCACTCAATTTCAGCTCGCTTATTGTACTTATTTATAGATACTCAACCATCTGAAACTACACGCACGCAGTTCCGGAAACGCCATCTGCTGAATAACAGTGAAAACATATTCAAGCTCCTAATATATATATATATTTTTTTGTTTTTGTTTTTCTCTAATAATTTTTAAACTGATTACTTCCTGTAATTGGCATTTAGCTCGCTTCTACCTAAAATGATTAATCAAATAAACTTAAATACAAATTTTTAAAATCTTTTTTAAACCCATTTCTTCTCGCCTAAATACACCTCTTCAAACGGCCCAAAATCTTCCTCAAAAATGTAATTTAGCTCATTTAGTTGTCTATTTTTATAAAATATGAACTCCTATTCTTCCCCTTCCTAAATATACCGTTTCAACACCCTGTAACCCCGCGACTACCAGCTCTGTCCTGTTCTACTTTGTGACCGTTGTTAACCAAACACCCTTCCACACTCTACCCCAGGGCCTTCTCCATTTGGAAAAAAAACAGTGTCGCTGACGTGACGTAGAATCTCTATTAGAGATCCTATGTCGAAATGTACATCCGACACCTTTGAATTTTGAAAATTTTCTCTAATTTATATTGGCTCTGTATTCTTAATACATTGAGCTCTTTGCATGCATCACTTTTTAATGTTAAAATTTTTTAATATTGATTAGGATCAGGTTCTTGGAATTTACCTTCCTACTCTTCCACCTCGGATTAAAGAAAAACAATATATATATATATATATATATATAGGTTTGTTTCCATAGCAATGTTTGCTTTAATTCCGAATCATTAGCCTCCGCGTTATTTCATGTCGTAAAATCATTAACAATATATTTAAATTAGACATGTATTTGCTTTGTTCTATTAGCGATGGTCACCGTAAGTCGCAACAAGAATTCTGTGTGCTTCAGCTGTAGATTTCTTTTGAATAAAGTAGTGCAGTAAAATTTCCTGTAAATACACTTTCTTGGCACGAAATCGGACATGTTTAACGCTATGAAAAACAAAGAACTGACTTTCAAGCTCACTTATTGTACTTATTTATAGATGCTCAACCATCTGAAACTACATGCACGCAGTTCCGGAAACTCCATCTGCTGAATAACAGTGATAACATATTCAAGGTCCTAATATATATATATATATATATATATATATATATATATATATATATATAAAACAAAATATATATATAAAACAATATATATGTATATATATATATATATATATATATATATATAATGGGTTTGTTTCCATAGCAATGTTTGCTTTAATTCCGAATCATTAGCCTCCGCGTTATGTTTTATTGTCAATGTATTCATGTAGTAAAATCATTAACAATACATTTAAATTAGACATGTATTTGCTCTGTTCTATTAGCGATGCTTGTATTAATGGTCACCGTAAGAATTCTGTGTGCTTCAGCTGTAGATTTCTTTTGAATAAAGTAGTGCAGTAAAATTTCCCGTAAATACACTTTCTTGGCACGAAATCGGACATGTTTAACGTCATGAAAAACAAAGCACTGACTTTCAAGCTCACTTATTGTACTTATTTATAGATGCTCAACCATCTGAAACTACACGCACGCAGTTCCGAAAACGCCTTCTGTTGAATAACAGTGATAACATATTCAAGGCCCTAATATATATATATATAAAACAATATATATATATATATATATATATATAATGGGTTTGTTTCCATAGCAATGCTTGTTTTAATTCCGAATCATTAGCCTCCGCGTTATTTTTTATTGTCAATGTATTCATGTCGTAAAATCATTAACAATATATTTAAATTAGACATGTATTTGCTCTGTTGTATTAGCGATGCTTGTATTAATTCCCGGCCACCGGAATCTATTTATTCTTGATTTTCATTTCCTTCTTATAATTTAGATCTTTAACAATCCATTTATAATATATATGTGATCATATAATATCGTGTTTTCAAAACACAATATACACAATGAGGGCAAAGTATTCCGGGAAACATTGATAAATTCAATGTTTAATCATCGAATTGTAATTTATCGACAAAAACAATTTTTGAACAAAAAGTAAGAAATAAGAATAATAGAGCAGATTTAAAATCAGCGAACAGTGATACGAAAAGCCGTGACCTTGCTGTTGTATAACAGCTTAAAATGTTATAATTACTATACTATTATGTGCGTTGCGGTGCAGAGGATATCGACTCGGAAAGACAAATCGGAGAGCCGAGTTCTAATTCCAGTTGAATTCCTTGCATTCACTTACGCACAAATACCCTTAGGAAATGTATTACTACATCTCTTACCGCCAGTTATGGGTTAAATAATAGGACAGATTCGGTTCTATAGCCTTGGTTGGCAACCAGTCTACCACTGAAAGTAATGGCATCCTACTACGGGACAATCATCTGCCCAGTCAGTCATATCTCTTTCGAGACATGATCGCTCAAAGTGTGTATCACTTATGACACTTATTAATGTCGAAAATCGACTGATCGTTTTGTTTGTTTTGTGAAAAGGCATGAACCCATTTTTTTCTTTTCCTAGACATGAACTGGGTTTCATTGGTATGCAACTAGTCTCGTATTGTCTCGATAAAAAAAATAGTCTCGGAGACGAAATGTCCTGAATTACAAACCTTTAAGAAGCTAATGGTAAATTATCTTACTGAAGAAAATTGGCTGTTTACAGATATTGCAGAGCAATATTCATAGGACGTGGTGATTAGTAATGTGGGTACGGCTCTCACTGGGTGGCAACTAAACAGATAGAAACATGATATATCAACAGAATCTGAAGTAGAGTGGACTCTAGTAAACGAGGGACGTTATATCAATCGGGTATTTGAGGTGACCGGTTGTCGTGTTGGCCCACTCGCATGATTGACGTTGCCAGTGAATGTATATGACTCGGGAACGAGAAACAAGCGTATGAGGTTTGTTTTTGCTCGACGGAATTGCAGGCATCGGAATTTATGGATAAAAAAATTATTCTTCAAATCTTTTCCCCGGAGAACTAAAGTTGGCAAAAATCCTTGTGAATGAAGACTTACAGGAGTAGAGACAGATTAAATAATAAAAAAAAGAAAGCAGATAACGATTGCTATATATATATATATATATATATATATATATATATATATATAGGAAAAACTACTGAAAAATTGTCAGCTTAAAAATATATTTTTTGACAGTATTTATTTATTTCTATTATTATATTTGATATTTCAGACCGTCCTCGGCCTTTCATCAGAAACAAATGATTTTAAAATTTAAATTAGAAACGTTTTTGCGATGAGAGTTCGTGGAGAGATTGTTTACATCAGGTGACGCAGAAAGCGACAGATTTTTTAAATATTTGTAAACGTAAACCTATCTTTAATAATACTTATAAATGTTGTTTGAAAGAAAAAATTTTTAAGTGTATCTAAAAAATGTTTAACTATTGAAATATTTGTAAAGATTCAAAACACCTAATTCCCTATTTAACCCTAGCCTGTATGTATTTAATTTTAAAATCCAGTATTTTTCTTTCTTTCTGGATACTGGATTTTAAAATTAAATACACACAAGCTAGGGTTAAATAGGGGCTTTGTGGGGGCCAATTTAAATTCTGAAGCCTTCCTTCCTCTATCTTTTTAGGTTTGACTTTTCACCCTGTATTTGAATTTCAGTGAAGTTTTTAGGAAAATCACCCCTGTCCTAATACTTTTGCACATTGCCGGTAGTGTGCAAAAGTGTTAGGCGTGATTTTCAACTTTATTTTGATGCCTCATAAAAAATACAATAGTTCTTGTCCTAATACTTTTCCACAGTACTGTATAAATACCATAAACACACACACACACACACACACACACACACACACACACACACACACACACAATGAATTAACGACGGCAGTAGCAGCGAAGGATGACGATAAAAGGCACGGTTCACGGAGGAACTCGAATACAAACTCTCCTAGGATTCTGAAGATGAGATTTTGGTCTCGAAATATTAATGCATAATAAATAGGTAATACCCAACACCTTCTTTACCTTCCTTTATTTTACTAAATGCATTGTGATAGCCTTCAAGATAGCCGCGAGTATAACAAAAAAGACAGTAATTGGAATTCGGCTACGCAATTTTCAATTACACTGCCCGCACTGAATGTTCCTATCTATCTATCTATCTATCTATCTATCTATCTATCTATCTATCTATCTATCTATCTATCTATGTCTGTTTCTCCTTCCTTATCTATCTATCTATCTATCTATCTATCTATCTATCTATATATCTATCTATCTATGTTTCTTTCTCCTTCCTTATCTATCTATCTATCTATCTATCTATCTATCTATGTTTGTTTCTCCTTCCTTATCTATCTATCTATCTATCTATCTATCTATCTATCTATCTATCTATGTTTGTTTCTCCTTCCTTATCTATCTATCTATCTATCTATCTATCTATCTATCTATCTATATATCTATCTATCTATCTATGTTTGTTTCTCCTTCCTTATCTATCTATCTATCTATCTATCTATCTATCTATCTATCTATGTTTGTTTCTCCTTCCTTATCTATCTATCTATCTATCTATCTATCTATCTATCTATCTATCTATCTATCTATGTTTCTTTCTCCTTCCTTATCTATCTATCTATCTATCTATCTATCTATCTATCTATCTATCTATCTATGTTTGTTTCTCCTTCCTTATCTATCTATCTATCTATCTATCTATCTATCTATCTATCTATCTATGTTTGTTTCTCCTTCCTTATCTATCTATCTATCTATCTATCTATCTATCTATCTATCTATCTATGTTTGTTTCTCCTTCCTTATCTATCTATCTATCTATCTATCTATCTATGTTTGTTTCTCCTTCCTTATCTATCTATCTATCTATCTAACTATCTATCTATCTATCTATCTATCTATCTATCTATGTTTGTTTCTCCTTCCCTATCTATCTATCTATCTATCTATCTATCTATCTATCTATCGTAGTCTTCGTGGTTATGTGAACACTTTTATATAATTGAGTTAATGTAGACACATATATCGTCTTCCTGCTAATATTCTCGTCAATGTATTTAGTTACGCAGCCTTGAAATCTACTTAAAACGTTTTGTATGCAATGATTTACTCGCTGCTGCTGATTATAAATGCATTCCACCTCTCTAATCTGGCAGCCTTGGGACCATACAAATGCCGGATCACGGAATGTACCGAATAACCGAGATCATCCCTAAAGACCCTATGGAAATATAGTCTTGCCAGCTCATTTCTCACATATATTGCTGTGTTATCACAAGCAGAATAGCGATTAAAACAGAAAACAAAACAACCAGTAGCTGCATCTTCCCAGCCATGGATGAAGTTTTATGCTTATGCTTCTTAATTCTAGCAGCAGCATTCCTCTTGTGTAATATTCTGATTGATTAAATATGCTACTATATATATGAAATAAGCAAGACCGTATCATTAAAACATTTTTCTGCTGTTGTCTGCTCCAGAAAGTTACTATCATGGCGGCATCACCCATTACAACGGATTAAACTCTTCCTACAACTACATATACTTCCCCTCACAAGATGTGGCAGAGAGTGAGAGATCCGCAGGCGATCAGCATAAGCAGATCAACGGAGAGCGATAGGCACAGATAGCCAAAATTGATAACACACTAACATTGCGAGTCCCAATTCTAGTATTACTATTTAACCCGTATTAATCGTTCTACTAACAGAATTTCAAGTATTTGTATTTTGCTGTGTTTATATATATATCGTTATTCCCTTATTTTGGTTGTTGCTGCATTATTTCTTGCTGGACCTCTTAACCGGGTCCACGACAGTTATAAACAACGTCTAGTGTTGCCCTTCTGGCTTGCTAATTGTTGTGGAGTAGTTTTCGCACTGAAAATTATAATCGTGCTCTGTCGGTTGCTAATCGACTTAACGCACCCAAAATGTTAGGAACTTGGTAATCTTCCACTGAAAACTGACTCCTTAGTATTCAGTTAACTGCCGAATAATATCAACTGCCTAGTAGTTCTACTAAACTCCAATAGAACTCTACAGAACTGCTATGAACTTCTCAATAACCTCTCCCGTTAACTTCCTGTTAACTCTTATTAATATAGGAGGAAGAGTCCATTATCTGAAGAATAGGTGTGTTTCCCCCATAACACTAATAAAATAGTAATGGCTGATTAAACAGTGCCGGGCAATGGGTGTCACTATTTCACGGTGTGTTAGTTTCAAAAGGTCGACCTTTTTTAGCTAATTTTAACTTAGTACATCAAAATGTACTTTCTAACTTCAGCTTCAGTTAGTCAGTAAAGTGCCATGCATGTGTGATAACGCTTGTGAGATCATGTCTCTTTTCGAGACATGACAAGCTAGGCAGAAGATTTTCACGCACTAGCTTGTTAATTCTTTCTACGGTAGACTAGTTGTCGACTAAGGCTATAAACCTCAATCTCACCTGCTGTTCAAACCATAACTAGAGGGAAAAGAGATGGATTAATACCCTTCCCAAGGATATTTTTTAGTAAGTGAATTCGACTGGAATTCCGAGACGATATCCATTACACAACGACTCACATCCGCAAATTAACTTAGTACATCAAATTATATTGTGATGCGGGAAAAGTTTGATAAAAGACAAACATTGGATAAAGGACAGTTTGTCTTAAAAATCAGCATTTGTGATAGTAGAACAGCAAGTAAATCGTTATGACCTAAAAGCCCATCTCTCTATCAATCTAGTACAATATCGCAAATATCAGGTTGGGGACAACCAATGAGAATTGAGCTTTCTATTCTTTCGAATTATTTTTCAATACAATTTGTATCAAGGCTGGTGTCCAATGACATTTTTGGGCCTGACCCTGATAAAAAAAAAAAAACCTAGAGCAGTAAGGTATAGAGTCAGGTTCAAAATCGGCACAGGAGCGAATTCATATTCGTAGTAACTTTTGAAACAATATATTTCTATGTATACATTTTTACTCTAAGAAGTCTGTATCCAAAATATGTGTAAAAACACATTTATTTTAGATATACATAAATTTATTGTTCAGCACAATTAATTTCTTTGTCAATGTACTTAGTTCCATACGTAGGTTTACAATGATTTCCTAAGTTAGTTGTTTTTTTATAATAATTTCTCCCCAAACTAAAGCAGTACTGCCACTGATGCGCAGGGGGTTACAGTAAGAGGATAGGGAGGAAAGAAAAAAGAATAAAAGAAGGTACAGGAGATGCCGAAGAAAGGATAAGATTAAGATAGGAGACAAGGAGATAGAAGATGGCAATTGAGTTTGCATTTAAACTTTTTAACATTGTAGATATTAGGGGAGTAAGTAAACCGAAGAGAGTTCCACATGCAGGAAGTGCGAGAAAATAATTTGATTGAGTAGAACTGACTGACTGAATTTAATAGAAGCATGACTAAGACTTATACTGGGCTTAAAGTGGGGGATCAATTTTTTATTGTTATGATGTAATAAACTGATCCCCCTTTAATTACTACTAAATAATATAATACATATATCATCCCTCTAGCATTAAGTCAAATAACAGGACAGACTGGGTTCTATAGCCTTGGCTGACAGCCAGTCTACCGCAGAAAATAATGGCAACCTACTGCGGGGTAATCTTCTCAGTCAGTCATGTCTCTTTCGAGACATGATCGTTCAAGCGTGTATTACATATGGCATTTAACTGACCTACAGATCCATTGCACCACAATGCACATCAGTGATTCTTCTTCTTCATCTTCTATGCGCCCTGTCCTTTCAGGACGTAGGCGATAATGGTTCTCCACGTCTCCCTATCCCTGGTGGCTCTTAGTATGGTTTCTCCTATTACACCTCGCAACTACTGTTCCGTCATCCACCTGATCAAGCCCTTCAAATATGTTATCCGCTGCCTTCCTCTGTCTCTTTTTCCTTTTATCTGGCCTGTCAGTATCAGGTTCTCCAATCCCTCCTTCCTCATTGCATCTCCCAGGAAACAGTTGTCTCTTCCTGATGCTCACTATTAATTTTCTTTTCGTTGCAATTATTTCCAACACCTCATCGTTGCTTGCATGCTCGGTTCACGATATCCGCAGCATCTTTATGTAGAACCACATTTCCGCTTCTTCAAGTTTTTTCCTCATTTTCGATGATATTGTCTAGCATTCACTGACATCACATAGCCATCTAGCACTCTCTTCTTTGTTTCCAGGGAAATTTCTACTCAGCTTCTGGAATGAGTCCTTCGCCATGCCAATTCGCCTTCGGATCTCTGTGTCGCACTTTCTATCTCCTGTTAGAACACTTACTAGGTATTTAGATTTTTGTATTTGCTTGATTCTGGTATCCCCGACCTGTATTTGGCATTTTGTGTTGCTGATGACAATACATTCTGCTTTTTAGAGTTTATTTGTATTCCGTTTTTGTCACTCTCCACAGCTACCTTCTGTAGGAGGTCTTGTAGTTTTCTTTCCGTGTCTGCATTCAGACATTAGAAGAAGAAAAAAAAACACAATAAAGCAAAGCAGAGCTACAAGGATATTAAACACCAAGAATTGCATTTTTAATGCACATCAACATTATATATCCACGGCATCGTCTACATAAATGTCTGTATACGTAACCCCTCTACTATCCTCCTTATTAGCATTAGACACTTCTGCAGGAAATATGATCACAGGCTTACCACCCTCGGTGTTGTTACAGTTGTTGATGTAATATTTACGGAGATGGAGTTGTCAGGCCCTTGTCAAAACAGTTTCGAATTTCTTCTAGAAAAATTACCGACCAAATATTAAAAAGTTTCTCTTACTATTTAATCAATATTTGGGAAAAGAGAATGATTCATATCTTTCTAAAGGTTAATGGTGCAAAAACGAAAAATCCACTCGGTCGGAATTTGAACTCAACTTTCCGAATCCTCTTTCTGTAACGATAATCCCAACGCTACACACGCATCCTATGTATCTATATATGTGCGTCATGTTTATGCTTCCAAGAATACTTTTAATACAGACATTCAGGTCAGCTAAAGGTGAATCGCTTTTTTTTTTCAACCGCGAAACGTATAAAATGCTGATCATAATGGACGTGGAGCTGTTTGTCTAAAACTGGTTAGGTTGAGTTCAAGACAATGCACAATCATCGGTATTTATGATTCGTCTCCTCTTTCATATATTCAAGACAAATCACCCGAATAATGGAAATGGCTTGTCAGATTTGCATCAGAATGACCAAAGTTGAGGATGGCATTGGGTTGGGGTGGATGCATGTGTTCACGGCCAACTGCAGCAATTGCAAGAAAACAAATCTTGGTTCAGAAGAAAATTCGCACGGACAGTTACATTTTGGGTAAAGTGAGAGAGATTATTCGATTATAAATGATAGATTAATACTGTCTGCTGCTTTATCATTTAATTAAGACATTGTCTGTTCGTTCTCACGATCGATTCTTTACAAGTGCTTTAATAGGAAAGCTGAGTTTGGTTGCGTCACTCAATTTTATTATATATCCACGATGTTTTTTTAATGATTTTTTGTATGTAAATTATACTTCAGCTCATAATAAAAGATTAGTTGAATTTATACTTGAGACAATGGATAAACCTTGATTGAATTTATACATGAGTCTATAGCTAAACATAGGGCGGATTTGTACCGAAATATTTTGATAAATAATGATGGAGCGTATTTTTGAATCTACAAATAAACAGTGGCCACGTTTATATTTCTGCTGAAAGGTAAATATTACTAGGAATCAATCTATAATCTATACGTAATTCTTGGAGAGATATATACTGTAGTTAAATAATGGTCAGTTTATATGTGAACTTGCAGTATAGCCCGGTGTTGCTCGGGTGTAATGAAAGCTTTAAAACTAATCCAATGTTCTGGAGCTCAGACTCTTTGGATGTTGACACGAAAGACTAAAAAGCAATAGTTGTTTCCAGTTAAAACGAAACAGTAGACTGAAAGAAAAATGAATGGATTTAAGTCAAATTTTGACTTCCTGGTATCGATATCAAATAAGCTTTTTTCGTTGTAAACTGAATTTTAAAGGCTAAATAAGTCCTCTGAGTAAATGGTATCATGGCTGAGACTAAAAACTACAATTATACCTACTTAGAGATAAACCCGAAGCAAAAACTAAAATAAAATGGCTGAAAAACTGCTTTTGATCAGAACCGGTAGGATATCGGGGTATCGATTTCCAATATCGGAGTCAAATAAGTCATCCAAGGATAGAGCTACAACCTTGAGATTTCTGAATATCGTTTCTTATGTCTTTGTCTATGAGTGTATCAAATTTGATTAAAATCGGACCACTGCGTCTATGACCCGATCTTTTCGATTATAGATTTTCGATATTCATCGGGGATACCCCGACACAAAACCAAGCTAAGAACACTCGCAGATGCTTATAGTACAACTGTGTAAATTTTCAAGAAAATCGGTTCAGCCGTTTCGGAGTCTGTAGGTAACGGACACACACACACACACACACACACACACACACACACACACACAGACAAAGTTCCATTAATAAATAAGTTTAGATACGTAATTGTTGGTGAGATATATACTCTAGTTAAATAATAATCAGTTTATATGTGAATCTATAAGCGAACAGTAGTCGCGTTTATACTTGAGTTTGCAGGTAAATATTAGTTGCATTTATGCTTAACCCTCTAGGGCCATTCGTATCATATTTCATACAGTATTTCCCTATAAGGAAACATTTGGTATTTCCCTATAAGGAAACATTTGGTATTCATTGACTGAGCAGTCAGTACTGCTTTCATTTGAAATTTATAAAATATTTCTCTTAAAAAATTTTTCAGGAAAATATTTCTTTCAAGGCTTGTTTTCATACTGTATCAAATATGATACGAATGGCCCTAGAGGGTTAAGTCTGTAAAGTGTAAATATTGGACCGGTTTATATGTGAATTGATAGGTGAACATTGGTCGTGTTTCTGCTCGATTCTATTGGTAAATATTGTGCTGTTTTGTCTTGGGATTTGTATGCGAACATTAGTTGCATTTTTAATGAGTAAAAATTAGTTTTGTTAACAAAGAAAAAAAATATGTCTTGTGACTTTTCTAATCTTTCTTTTGTCCGTCTGCTGCTACATTTAAAATTTAATGCAGCTTTGAAATCCATCGCATTTACTTGCTTGATTTCAATGTCCCGTTAATTAGCTGACTGATTAGGCCGTCTCTGTTACTGAAAAAGGACTGTCTTCTTGGGATCAATAGTTCTTTCTTCTCGCTTTCCTTTAGAAATGGAGTTCTTTCAGCTTTCTTTTCGAGTCTGTCATCCGTATAGAATCACCCACATGTCTTTTATGTTATTAACCTTATATCAGCCATTAATAAATCTTGCTTGATCTTCTCTTGCGATAGTCTCACGTCTTCTTCTTCATTTGCTGTGTCCCGTCAAGACGTAAGCAATCATGGACTTCCACTTGGCTCTGTCTCTTGTCGTTCTCATCTTGGTATCACTTCCAACCCCCTGCTCAGGTCTATCAATTAGGTCTCGCAATGCTTTCCACTATCTCTCTTTCCCTCTATCCATCCTGTGGGTATTAAGTTCTCCAGGCCCTTCTTCTTCATTACATGTACCAGAAACCTCATACAGAAGAACATACATCACATAGAAAGCCAACACTCTCTTCTTTGTTTCCAATGAAATTTTCCTATCTTTTGGTAATCTGGTTAGCTTCTCATTTTAAATAGTCTATTAGTCAGTTAAGTGCCATACGTGATACACGCTTAGGTGATCATGTCTCGAAAGAGACATGACTGACTGGACAGAAGATTATCCCGCAGTAGATTGCCATTACTTTCTGCAGTAGACTGGTTGCCAACCAAAGCTATATAATCCATTTAACCCATAACTAGAAGTAAGAGACGGATTAATAACTTTCTCAAGGGTATTTATGCGTAAGTGAAGGCAAGGAATTCAACTGGAATTCGAACCTGGCTTCCAGTTGAATTACTTGCATTCACTTACGCACAAATACTGTTGGCAAAGGCATTTAAACACCGTGCCTATTTAAACAAGGATGTGCATTGTGATGCAGTACATATCTGCTCGGAAAAACGGGGAGATAACAGAACAGATTGGGTTCTATAGCCTTTGCTGGCAACCAGTCTACCGCAGAAAGCAATGGCAACCTACTGTGGGATAATCTTCTACCCGGTCAGTCATATCTCTTCCGAGACATGATCGCCCTAGCGTGTATCATGTATGGCACTTGACTGTTTAGATGCATCTTTGCGTTTTAATACTATTTCTATTTTTTGTCTTCACTGGACTTGTTCACTATTCGCATGCAAGATATTTGTTCCCAGTGTTTTTAGGGCTAGCAAAACATTTCAGTATTTTAAATGGAAAGGGCCATCATAAATGGACACCTATAACAGATAAGTACAAGAGATTCAATAGAGTGTAAGTTATTCCGATTCTAAGCTTACAAAGGACGATTCAGCTAATTAACTAAGAATGAAGATCTAACAGTCGAAATAAAACCAAAAATGATAGCAAAAGATAACGAAACCGCATCGACATATCTTTTTCTTCTATGTGCCTTGTCCTTTCAGAACAGAGGCGATCATGGACTTCCACGTCTCCTGGTGGCTCTTAGCACGCTTTCCCCTTGTAACATCTCGCAGCCCCCGTTCTGTCATTCACCTGCTCAGGCCCTTCAAATATGTTATCCGCTGCTTTCCTCTGTCTCTTTCCCCCTCTATCTGGCCTGTTAGTATCAGGTTCTCTAAGCCCTCCTTCCTCATTGAATGTCCCAGGAACTTCAGTTGTCTCTTCCTGATGCTCTATATTAATTTTCTTTTCGTTTTCATTCTTTCCAACACCACGTCATTGCTCAAATGCTCGGTCCACGATATCCGCAGCATCCTTCTGTAGAACCACATTTCAGCTGCTTCAAGTTTTATATTGAATTTAAAAAGTATTTTTTTTAATGTAAAAAGAAATATTTTATAGTGTTTTGTCTTTGTCCCTCCGTACACCTTACTAAAAAGAAAGTAACCACGTGCTCCCATCTGTCTAGTTCCGTGTCGCCGACATATCACATTTCTAGAAACATATATGCAATGTAAGAACAGTACACGCATTTCGATAAATGACAATAATAGATTATTATAGATAAAAGTATAGAGAGTAATAGGAAATACGAGAATGTTTCTGCTATAAGTTCAATAAGCAAAGAATATAATGATCAATATACAAAAGAAGAAAATCGATTTCTCCTATACACCAAATTCAGTCATGATTTATCGTTCTCATTTTGGACTCAGCTATCTCAAGCTTAGGCGGTTAAACATTGTTACGAGTGTCTTACCCTCGCCACCCACACCGACTCTTCCCCTGTGTCCCTAGATTTTTACAGGACGAAATAGTATTTTTTGTTTCATAATAATATTGTCCCAAGCAAGGCATTTTATTGCCACTGTTTTTCAGGGGGTTACATAGGAGGGAAGTTATGAGAAAGAGTGACTGGTTATAGGGGGTGTCAGGAAGTGGGTAAGAGAAAAATGAGTATACTGATGAGAGTGAAGGATGAGTATACTGATGAAAGTGAAGTGGACGGAGAAAGGAGCATAAGAGAGAGGATGCAGGTTAATGAGATAGAAGATGACGATTGACTTTACATCTAAATTCTTGGAGATTGTAGCTGTCGGGAAAACAAGTAAATGGAAAGGAATTCCACAGGCAGGAAGTGCGAAAAAAGAAGCTGATGGAGTAGATTTTGGGGAGATGAATTTGACAAGTACAAGACAGTGTTATATATCAATAAACAGACAAACACGGGTATATATAAAAATATGAGTTGTATTTTTATTAATGACGATGGACCGTGTAGCCTAGTGAACAGAGAGTGAGAGAGCGCGCCTCTAAGGGTTGACGGGGGGGTCGTCTGTTGCTCCTCTGGTCTGGTCTGGCTCTCTCGTCTGCCTCTGTCTCTCTGCCTGGTGAAATCCGTGCCCGAGGTCTTTTATAATCTCCAAACCGGTACTTCCGGATTTTGCCTCGCCCACGCACGCCCACGTAATTCTCAGAGACACCTGTTCTGTCTGCCTCTTGTAGCCATTTCCGCTACTGCCGGAAATAAGGTCAAACAAACATCCGTTCCTTTCGACGACCGGAAAACACCCCCGCTTGCATCAGCCTTTCCTCGGGTGGGGCCAGGTTGTTATATTACAACAGAAGAAACTGATTATGGTAAAGCTATTAAAAATACAGGGTACACTTTACAAATTTATAACTTTATTTGTATTTGTGATAAAAATAATCTGTAAAAAATGTTATAAAGTTTAATGTACCTAGTTTTAAGTATAGTTATTGAATAATTCTTTATCATAAAAGTTGCAACGATTTTTAGATGAGTAAAAAAATATGAACTGCAAAATCGTATTACCCTTTGTATTGCTAATGATTTCAACGGAGGTAAGTCTTTGAGATCTTCCGCATCTTAAAAATTTTCTTCATAATTTTTAGATTTATAAAAATTTGATTTTTGTATCATTTCACGCGTTGTCGCATCATATTTTAAATTTGAATTTTTTTTTTATTCGTTCGAAAAGTTTTGCGCGGATGTGATAATTCTTCGATGTTTTGTTAAATAAACAGGGTGTCCATAAAGTTGGTGTGAACATTAAAAAATTTATAACTTTATTTGTATTTGTGATAGAAATAATCTGTAAATAATTTTATAAAGCTTAATGTACCTAGTTTTAAGTATAGTCATTGAATAATTCTTTACCACACAATTTGAAACAATTTTTAGATAAGTAAAAATATATTTTCTTTTTTTCAGAATCAATTTGATCCATGGCTTCAACTGACATGTGAAAACAATTGTGTTTGCAACCAAACCTAGTTCATTAGAAAATTTGAAAGCTAAAATAATTAATGTGATTTCAGGCATTACCTTAAAACTGTTGGCAAATGTTTTCCGTGAACTGCAAAATCGTATTACCCTTTGTATTGCTAATGATGGAGGACATGTGGAAACTTAAATAAAATTTCAATAAGACTTTAAAAATATAGATTTACTTCTTTCTAGTCCTCTTTACAAATTATTTCTATCGCAAATATAAATAAAGTTTAACATTTTTTAAAGTGCACACGAACTTTGTGGACGTTCTGTATATAGAATTATAAATAACTTCCTTTATTGTTTATTGACTTTATTTTTCAAAATTAAAGTACAATTTTATTTAGTGTTATACAAGGTAACCAAAAAAGTTCTGTCCATTTTTAAAGGAAAAAAAAAAACGCTTCACAATATGTGTAACTTATATTTAGTCTTCGAAGTAATCGCTGTCGGCATCCAACACCTTCTGCCAACGTGTCTCCAGCCGTTCAGTGGCCTTGCGGTAGAACTCGGTGGGTTTTGACGCAAAGAAGTACGTGAGGTCTTTGCGGAAGTCTGCTTCATTAGTGAAGAATTTCCCACGAAGATGATTATCCAGGGAGCGGAAGAGGTGGTAATCGGATGGCGCAAGGTCAGGTGAATAAGGTGGATGACACAAAGTCTCCCGCCCAAGTTGCTGTATGGTATCCCTGGCCACTCGCGCGACATGCGGCCTGGCAATGTCATGGAGGAAAAGCACACCTTTGCGATTCTCCAGTGCTGGCTCCTTCTGGCGCAATGCCTGTTGCACACGTTTCAATTGCTGCGAGTAAAGGTCTCCAGTGACCGTTTGGTCCGTTGGTAGCAGTTCATAATGAACCACTTGACGATCTCTCCACCAGACACAAAGAATAATCTTGCGTGGGTGCATAGGCGGTCTTGCAGTGTGAGGGACAGCATCCTGAGGAGACAACAAATGTCTGGAACGATTGGGAGTTTCGTACTGAACCCACTTTTCATCATTGGTAAGCACTCGATTGAATAAGGATGCGGTAAGGTGACTAGAAAGCAGCCATACCCAGGCTGCCACGCCTTGTCCCTTGTGGACCCCTAACAGCGTTTGTGGAACCCACTTGCTTAGTTTGAACGTCTTACCTAGGCGGTCGGTGCAGGTGAAGTCTAACTGTTTCATCGGAAACGTTGAACTGTCTTGCAAGTTCACCACACGTTAGACTACTTTCCTTTTCAATGGTCGCCTTCTGGACTCTGTCATTCAAGAGCACTGGTCGTCTACTGCGAGGCTCATCATGGAGAAACAAATCTCTCGACTTGAATTTTCGAAACCAACGCCTTGCAGTGCGTTCATTCACAGCACTATCCCCAAACGCTTGATATATGCGGCGACTTGATGCAGCTGCTGATATGCCCACTATGAGGTCGTAAAGCAAACAGCCCCGAACGAGATCTCTAGACACTTCCATCTTTCTCAGAGCTGTCCGGCTTATAACTGATGGCCGGGCACGGTGCGCGTGTTTTTTTCTAACGTCTGATGTTCCTATTTCCGGCTGTCCGGATTTGAAAACAATTGCTGCACGCATTTCGTATATATTTCAATTTAATTCAATGACTAAACAAAAAACGGACAGCAATTTTTGGTTACCTTGTTTGCCATGACTAGTCGCCACTTGTCAGGCAGGTCTTTAATCATTTTTGAAAAACATTCTGCAGGTTTTGACGTGAAAAAGGTTTCGATCGACGAACGTTTCAATACAGTTTTCTTTAGAGAAATTTTCCTCCCTCGAAGCGTTTTGCATTGATCAGAAAAGGTCATAATATGTTGGTTCAAGTTCAAAGGGATTTATGGAGGACATGGTAGAACAGACCAGCCGAGTTCCAAATTGTTTTCGTGTGTAATGTTTAGTCTATGCGGCATTGGGTTGTCATGGAGGAAAACTATATTTTTCTTATCGAAGAGTGAAGGCGGTTTTTCGATCAACGATTTATGGACAAGCTGCCACTGCTATACGTACAAACAATACTATTCCTTAATTCACATCAAGCAAGGTGAAAATACCCTTCACACGCAAAGAGGCTACTGGAATCAAAGAGAAGGAAATGATTTTGGAAGTAACCAAAAACCTAATAATAGTATAAATTTTGGAGTTTAGTAATATTAAAAAAATGATGTGCGTTGTGGTCCAGTGGATATCGGTTCGGAACGAGAAATCGGGGAGCCGAGTTCGAATTCCAGTTGAATTCATAGCATTCACTTACGCGGAAATACCCATGGGAAAGGTATCAATCTGTCTATTCCTTCCAGTTATGGTTAAATAACAGGACAGATTGGGTTCTATAGCCTTGGTTGGCAACCAGTCTACCACAGAAAGCAATGGCAACCTACTGCGGGATAATTTTCTGCCCAGTCAGTCATGTCTCTTTCGAGACATGATCGCCCAAGCGTGTTTCACGTATGGCACTTAACTGGCTGACTGAATATTAAAAAATATATTATAATTAATGAATAATTTTTTTAATCTTGAATATTAAAAACTTAGTTTTCTCTTACCAAACTTTGAATAATAAAATTGTGTGCCCTCCATATGTTCTGACTGACCTTTCAACCACCTGATGAATATTCATGAACTTTCTCAAAGTTAAAAGATTTTTGAAACTGACGTCTTCCTTGTTGTTGTATATAAATACGTGCAAGGAAATAAATCCTACATTTGCTTTGATAAAGACCGTCAGAGGATGAAAAGCATTGGCTAATTTACTTATATATATATATATATGAAAATATCTTTCTTTCCTCTTTTTGTTGATTTCTTTTTTTGCTTTCTCATCCTTCCTACCCTCTTTACCTCGTGCGAAAAGTTTTTCAAAAATAAAAGAAAGTGAGGTTTTTTTCCAAAAATAAAAAAAGATGTGCTTTTTGGAAAATTTTCCTTTAAAAAATAATGTTTAATACCATCATTATAAACCACCTGATGAGTCATTGTTCTTTCAATGTCGAAACAAAATGTACAATTTTGTAGTAGATTGTAGCTTGTCAGTCAGTCAAGTGACATACGTGATACACGCTTGGGGCGATAATGTCTAGAAAGAAACATAACTGACTGGGCAGAATGTTATCCCGCAGTAGATTGACATTGCTTTCTGCGGTAGAATGGTTGCCGACCAAGGCTAGAGAACCCAATCTGTTCTGTTATTTAACCCATAACTGGAGGGAAGAGACGGATTAATACTTTCCCAAGTGTATTTGCGCAGAAGTGAACGCAAAGAATTCAACTGGAATTCGAACTCGGCTACCCGATATCTCGTTCCGAGCTACATGTTTTAAAATATAGTTCATAATAAATATTCATTGCTCTATTTTTATATTGAGCACTGTTTTAAATTTATGTTTTGGACGTTGCAAATATCTTCTTCGTCTCCTATTCATTTATATATATATATATATATATATATAGGTTTCATGAAAAATGAAAGACAACGTATTATGGTTAGGATTTTATATAATATTTCATGTGATTTCTTTATTTAAGAACATTAAATTATATAAAAATTGTTCAAATGTTTGTTTATTCGCGTGACTTCGGCTATCCTTTTAGCCATTTTAATGAAACCTACATAAAACAGAGATTGCTGGCCAAATATACGATATATATATATATATATATATATATATATATATATATATATATATATATATATATAATACCATCCGAATCAGATTCCTTTAACACATTTTTGAGCCGCTGTGGTCACTTTGGCACGGAGAGATGGAGGTTACCCCGTCTCACTTTTCAGAAGTTAATGAGGCAAGGCCTATGAGGCTTTAATTTAGAATTTTCCTTCTTGTTGCCAACCAGGGTTCATAACTTGTCCAACGTAAGTGAATCCAATGAATTTGATTCGATCCATTCATTTCTATCTTTCAAGACCTTATTCTTTGTCTCACCGTGACGATATATATATATATATATATATATATATATATATATATATATATATATTGAAAAGCACTACCTCGTTAATTTTATTGCTTTCATTCATAAAGCTGATATACATTTTTCTATTACTTCATCATGTTTCTGCTAAATTCATTCCGTTATACACTCACATACAGTCTCATACACATACAGAAGTATATATATATATATATATATATATATATATATATATATATATATTCCGTTATACACTCACATACAGTCTCATACACATACAGAAGTATATATGTATATATATATATATATATATATATATATATATACATATACTTCTGTATGTGTATGAGACTGTATGTGAGTGTATAACGGAATGAATATATATATATATATATAGTCATCCGCAGACAGATCTGTTTCGCTGTATCACAGATCATCAGTACGGTTAGACAGCAGATTTCCTTTTACCCAAGATTGAAACCCGACCAAATTGGCATTAGTCGGCGATTCTAATTCTGAGCTACGGACGCTCGGCAGAAGGAGGCAGACATTTTAGCGTGTATTTAGCTTTACATGTATTCCCCAGGGATCACCCTTATCGGGTTTCAGTCACGAAGTAGACGTGATTCTATGACTAACAATAAACTAAATTGATGGAGTTAAATGTATGATCTTTTGAAAGCACCTAACTTGTATAAACACGAACATATTCGCCTTTGCACTAACGGGAAACGTGTAGATTAATAAACGTCAAGTCGATACAAGAATCAATGCACGTGAAATATATAGGGTTTGATAAAGAGATAGGCGGTGGTAATAAGACGACAATTCTGTAAATGTACGTATGCATATGTGAATACGGATTTCCTATCATAGGGTAATAATTGGTAAGCCACTCTTGAAGATCCTTATTTCTCATATAAGTTCCGTTTTTCACTCGGTGACCTATACTGTGACCATGTTCAGAACGAAACTCAGCTTTAGTCCAAGATATATTTTTGGAAGTCAAATCTGATATAAAAGTAAAAAGGAGTAGTAAGGGATAGTTATATGGAGGATAGATAACAACTGAAGAGATTACCATTGCAACGTTCGGGGAAGCACCCACGAGAGAGTCTGTTCCACAAACTTATTGTTCTTGAAAAGTTCGTGTTCTTGAGAAGAAGCTTGCAGAATGGAACGCACTTCTTACCAAAGAAATAAGTAAAGAATGATTGGGGAATCAACTCAGTGGACGGAACATGGCGGGTCTTATGGGGTCTATTTTGAAACAATGGGTATTTTAACATTTCTCGAGTCCGTAGAGAACTTCATCTTGCGTATTTTCTTTTACTTTGTATTTGAGACAAAGATAACTTTTTCTTTTATGTGCCATGTCACGTCAGGACGTGAACAATCATGATGCAACATCTATCAACAATACCTCTGATCAGGAGGTTTTGAAGAGTGTGGAACCTTTCCTAAATAGCTGTTGTTCTGAGTGCACCTGGCCCGAGAGGGTATCACTTGTTAGAGTCCCCAAGTAGTAAACACTTAAACTAACGTCAAAACTATGGAAATATAAAAACATATTTCTATACTCTTTTTAGTAACAGCAATATATTTTCATAGCAAAAAGGGAAAAAATAATAAAAATACATTTTCATAGTAAAAAAAAATTACCAGCTATACATTTTGAAAAAACAGAATATCAAAGCTCCAAAGTAAATTAAATTTCGACATTAAGACTTTGATAATGTCGTTAGATAAATCAACTAACCAATCATAATGTCCCTTAATAGCTGTTTTTACACACACACACACACACACACACACACACACACACACACACACACACACACACTCTCTCTCTTTCTCTCTCTCTCTCTTACACCTTATTCTGCCATGAATTTACACATCGTTACTCGCTGTTTTTTCTTGCAACATTTTTTCAGACAGCAGAAATATTCTTTGATTTACAACCATCTTTTTAATGACTATTTAACATCAAAAGTTTGAGTTTTTGGGAGCCGACGAGTATTCGGCATGTTATCTCAAGTGAATACCAAACACTAATATTCCAATACCGGTTTTCTAACCAGAGTAACCCCACCCACTTTGAAAACTGACTTAACAAAATTAATATACAGTCTTTTTATTTTCGAGACTTTTTCGAAAGTAAATGAACATCAAATCGTGCATCGTTTCTCAGAAACGCTTCTTGGTTTCTCTTCAAAAAATTCAGTAATATTCTTCTTCTATGTGCCTGTCCCTTCTACTTCTCCCTATCCCGGGTGGCTCTTAACACGCTTTCTCTTGTTTAGGAGTAGAGTTCCTTGTTCGGGAAGGGGTTCTCGTTTTCTTTCCTTTCTTCGGGTTTGAATAGTAGTGCTGTCGCAAGCTTTTTGTAATGTGTGTGAATGGTGGCAACGTCTCTTCATTCTGAGAGTACCTGGTTACCAGTTTCCTCGTTGCTGCTTCCGACTGGTAGTTAGAAGTAGGAACATATGAGCGTCTTGAGAGGCTGCTCTGATAAACAGTTGAATAATATCAGGGTTTCTTGTAGTGCCATGTCGCGCATGAATGGGAGTCCCTGCAAGTGACTCCGGTGGGCAACCGTAAGGTCACATTATGCTGCAGTCTGCGCTAGTTTCTTCCTACACATGTTGTATTTGACGACCTACTGATACTACTATTCTAGGCTTATCCTTAATAAAAAAGTTCTCTAATTACGAAATCACACAAATTAAGAATTAAAACTAAACGAGCTAAACAAAAATCACCTAAACCTGTTAACAACTTTTTCGAACAACAGTTGTTTCCGTACCAACTTTTGAATGTTGAATCCTTCCTCCAAGTAAACTCACCTGATATCTTCGCTCTCTGGGAAACTAACCTTAACCCTTCTATTCCTTCCTCTGATTTCTATATCTCTGGTTACCTTCCCCTCTTTAGGAAGGACTCGATGTCTATATACAGGGAATTGGCGTTTTGTTATTTATTAGTCCTTAACTGAAGGGAAGAGACGGATTAATACCTGCTCTTTATTTCTTTCTCAGAGAGAGAGAGAGAGAGAGAGAGAGAGAGAGAGAGAGAGAGAGAGAGAGAGAGAAATGTAAATGAAAATGAAAATATCCTCTCCCTTTCACAAGTCCATTTTAACTTCTGGTTATTGCTAAATCGTTATCATATCAGTTGACGTCATCTCATAAATGCCTTGTATTTCGCCTCTCTTTTTCTCTCGGCCAACCCAACGCTTATTTCTTTCTTCCTCTTTCTCTCACAGCCCTTCCCAAGAAAAAAGACAAATATATTCACACAGAGATATTTACTAGATATATATTCCTTGGTTCGTATCCAGGTCCGTCGATACTCATTTTAACGTGTGTGCATAAGGAACAGTTACAGTGTTACAGAATGACTACATTGAAACCATAGATAAATCTGCTGCTAGAAAGATCGGTTCACTGTGTAGAGCCAAGAGGTTTTTCATAACTGAATCCATCTTGCAGATATATAAATCTACCATCCGCCCGTGCATTGAATACTGTTGTCACATTTAGTCGGGTGTCCCTGCTATTCATCTCGGGTTTCTTGACAAAATCCAGCAGAGAATCTGCAATGTAATCGATCCCGACCTGGTAGCTCAACTCTAGTCACTTTCTCACCGACGTAATGTGGCTTCCCTTTGTCTTTTATAAAAATAATTTCACGGCTTCTGCTCCGATGCGCTTAGCTCCCTGGTGCCCCCTCTGCATGAATTTACTCAAGCTACTAGACTAGCAACTAGGTCCCACACTTTTATAGATAAACCAATCAAATGTCACCGCAACTTCTACTCAATCAGCTTCTTTTCTCGTACTTCTCGCCTGTGGAACTCCCTCCCGTATACTTGCTTCCCTGACTGCTGCAATCCCCAAGAATTTTAATTCGCTGTCAGATGCTATCTGTGGTCTTTTTAACTCACATCATTTCCCTGCATACCCTAGTATCATGTTCTTCTCTACTTTTATACAGCTCTCTTCACACCAGTGTTCTCACCCTTTCCTTACTCATTCTCTGACACCCTGTGTAACTTGTTCCTTTTCCTCATCACTTTCCTCTTATGTAGCCCCCTGCGAATCTGTGGCAGTACTGCCTTGCTTGAGGCAAAATGATTATATATATATATATATATATATATATATATATATATATATATATATCATGCAGTGTGGGTATAGAAGAATCCAAAGGAGTATCCTGTATATACAGTGGTAGGATAACTCTCTAAGAAAGCTCTAAATATATATGTATATAAATACATATAGAGCAAATATAAGAAAAATTAAGGCAGACACGTTATTTCATGGTAAATCGGAAGTGTGGGCCTATTTCAGGCTAACCATCATCAGCATCCGTCTTTAGTTTACAAAGGATTTTTACACGAGTGCAAAATCCTTTGTAAAATAAAGACGGAAGCTGATGATGGTTCGCCTGAAATAGGCGCAAAGTTCAGATTTACCATGAAATAACGTGTCTGCCTTAATTTTACACACACACACACACACACACACACACACACACACACACACATATATATATATATATATATATATATATATATATATATTAGGGGTTGGTTGCGTGTGGAGAAGTATTCTTATATGCTTAGAGGGTAGAATAGAATATATATTCTTCTCTGCTCAAAGGATAGCAACATATTCAGCATCATTTGATATGAAGTTTGGGAGGAGTTAAAATTTTACCAATAAATGTTCACAAACCCCTTGAATGTCTAAAATTAGTTTGGAGTGCTTGAAGGATTTTAGTTGAAAATTTCTTAAGAATATCAATACTAGGTTAATATGGTGTTCCTTAGAAAGAAAAAAAATGACGGTTTTATTATGAGCCACACTTTATTCATTCTTTCACGTGTAATTCTTCGTTTGAAAGTCGCCTTTATTCATTTATTTTGAATTGAACCAATTATATCATTGGGAAAGAAATGATGTTTTGAATTGTGACAAGAATCAATTGAAGAGAAAACGAATGAGAAAGTTGGTAGAAATGTAAAGAGAAGGTCAGAAAAAGTAAGAAAGAAAAGTTATAAGAATGTAAAGAAAGAAAGAAAGAAAGAAAGAAATGCACATTTATATTAAGAAATAAAGAAAGAGAGAAAGAAAAAAAGAAATGCACGTTTATATCAGCGAAAATAAAAGAAAAAGAGGATGATCGAAAGAAAGAAAAAATCACGTTAATATTAGGAAATCTTAGAGAAAGAAAGAACAAATACTCATTTAAGAAAGATATAAAGAAAGAAAGAAAACATCGCATGTCTATGAATAAATATTAAAGAAAGAAAAAATAAAGAAAGAAATACACATTTAAAATTCGAAAAAAAGAGAAAAAGAAAAAAGAAATGCACGTTTGAATTATGGAATATGAAAGAAAGAGAGGATGAGCGAAAAAAAGAAAAATTTACGTTTATATCAGGTAATATTAATGAAAGGCAATAAAAAATGCACAGGTAAGAAAGAAAGAAAGAAAGAAAGAAAGAAAGAAAGCACAAATTTATATCAAGAAATATGAAAGAAAGCAAGAAAAAATCACGTTTATGAATAAATAGAAGTAAATGAAGAAAGAAAAAGAAAGAAAGAAAGAAATATGGAAAGAAAGAAAGAAAGAAATGCACATTAATATCAGAAAATATGATACTAAGAAGGAATGAACGAAAGAAAGAAAAATGAATTGCATATTTATATCAGGAAATATGATAGAAAGAAAGAAAGAAAGAAAGAAAGAAAGAAAGACAGACAGAAAAAAGAAAAAGAAAGACAGAGAGACAGAAAGAAAAATGTACATTTAAGTAAGAAAATACAGATTTATATAAGAAAATATTAACAAAAATATTAAGAAAGAAAAATGAATGAAAAATGCACATTTATGTCAGGAAATATTAAAAAAAGAAAATTTACATTTTATCAAGAAATTTGATAAAAGAAAAAATACGCATTTATATGAAGAAATATCACTGTCTTTTCATCTGAATGTGCTTCAGGTCTATTCCAACATGCATGTGAGAGTGTAGTTATGTGAGCTTTACTACTACTACTAGTGCATGTATATGTGTGTGTGTATGTATGTGTGTTACAAGTATCAAACGGACGAAAAAAAATGAGAGAGTCGGTTGAAATGGAAAGAGAAGGACACAATGATAGCATAAAAGAAGAATATCATGAGAAAATAAAAGAATGAAGAAAAAAATGGTTAATATTCGCCCACTCCCACACAAAAAACAAAACAACGATTCTTGGAGCGAACATAAAAAAAAAAACAATGCTCCCTGTGCCTGCAATCACCTGTCAACAAGCAAGATGCCCTATTGCTTCTAAATCCACAATCGCGTCATTCCCATTCTTTGATGCCATGTCTTTGTGGTGCAGTGGATATCGGCTCATAACGAGAAATCGGAGAGCTGAGTTCAAATTCCAGTTGAATTCATTGCATTCACTTATGCGCAAATACCCTTGGGAAAGGTATTAATCCGTCTCTTCCTTCCAGTTATAGGTTAAATAACAGAACAGATTGGGTTCTATAGCCTTGGTCGGCAACCAGTCTACCGCAGAATGCAATGGCAACCTACTGCGGGATAATCTTCTGCCCAGTCAGTCATGTCTCTTTTCAGACATGATCACCCAAAGCGTGCATCACGTATGGCACTTAACTGACTGACTGACTTTTCAGGATGCGGGCAATCACTCATGTCTTGTTTGTTCGTCTTTGCCTCTCCACCAGTCTTCTTTGTCTTTGCTCTGCCATCGATTCACTTGAATCTCTCAAGTAATTTATTCTTGCTTCTCTTGTCAGTATGTACCGTGTGTGTTAAATTTTACAAACATTCTTTCCTTATCATGTGTCTCATACATTTCCGATTTTTAGTAGCTTTGTTTAAAATTCTTCTTCTTCTTCTATGTACCCTGTCCTTTCAGGACGTAGACGATCATGGCTTTCCATGTCTCCCTATCACTGCTGGTCTTAACACGCCTTCTCCTGTTACACCATACAACCCCCGTACTGTCATCCATCTGCGCGAGTCCATAAATCTAGAATATAAATGTATAGAAACTAGCATGGCCACAAAATAAGGGATCAGTTTATATATTGATCATAATATAGATTTGATCCCCCATTTATATCCATATAATAATTTCTTATAAACAGTTGGCATATATCTTCTATGTGCCCTGTCGCTTCAGGACATAGGCGATCATAGCCTTCCACCTCTCCCTATCCCTGGTGGCTCTTAGCACGCCTTCTGCTGTCACACCATGCAACCCTTGTTCTATCATCCACCTGATTAGGTCCTTCAAATATGTTATCCGTTGCTTTCCTCTGTCTCTTTTTCCCTCTATCTGGCCTGTTGGTATCAGGTTCTCCAGGCCCTCTTTCCTCATCTGTCTCTTCCTGATGCTCAGTATTAATTTCATTTTCGTTTCCATCATTCCCAAAACCACAACATTGCTCAAATGCTGGATCCATAATATTCGCAGCATCCTTCTGTAGAACTACATTTCAGTTGCTTCAAGTTTTTCCTTCATCTTTGATGATATTGTCCAACATTCACTGCCATATTGAAAAACCGACATCACATAGCAATCCAGTACACCCTTTATTGTTTTTTTTTTTTACCGAAATTGTCCTGTTTCTTAATACCTTACTCAACTTCTGCTTCCTTCGCCATGCCAATTCGCCTTCGGCTCTCTGTGTCGCACTTTCCGTCTTCTGTTATATCACTTCCCAGGTATTTAAATTTTTTATACCTGTTTGATTTTAGTATACTCGACCTGTATTTGGCATATTGGGCTGCCTTTTTTACTGATGACCATGCATTCGGTTTTCTTATTCTGCTTAAAATATTGTCTATGCCATACAGCCCGTCTTCTATAATCCAGCAACTCCCGACTTTAATTTTTTAAATAAAACGGCATTAGTTCGTTGATGGGTGACGAGGTAGGCACCCCAAGCTGTTTACAAATTTCTACGACAGCAGCAGTGTGTTGTGATGACATAGTCTTGACCATATATAAGCTAAACGGAAGGTTCAAAACACTATGTTCCGGTAAATCTCATGCTCGTGTCCTTTTTCAAACCAGTTACCATCAGTAGGATGTGCGTTGTGATGCTGCAGATATGGGCTTGGAACGAAAGATCGGAGAGCCGAGTTCGAATTCCAGTTGAATTCTTTGCATTCACCTACACGCAAATATACTTGGGAAAGCTATTAATCCGCCTCTTCTTCCTCCAGCTCTGAGTTAAATAACAGGACAGATTGGGTTGGTTGGCAACCAGTCTTCCATAGAAAGTAACTACTGCGGAAAATCTTCTACCTAGTCAGTCATGTCTTTAAAAAGTTATGAGTTATCTTTAAGAACACATGACCCAGTGGATATAGGCGTTGGTTACTTCCTGACTTGACTCTTAGAGTTGTGAGTTCAATAACAGGCTACAGCAAGTAACTTGCAAGGTTAGAGGGAGATAACTCATAACATGACTTCCAATCGGGGCTTTACGTAATGAATGAGGATGATATACCGCAGTTATTGTAAGAAAGGGATCAGTTCGAAATTCCTAGCACCTGAAGAAGACCAGAGTGTACAACGGCCGAAACGGCGTGCAAATGGCAACAAAGATGAAGACAATAGTCCGAATAATGCAAATACTGTGAATACTACCTCATCTCAGAAATATAGACAAATAAAGGGTCAGCTCGAAATTTCTAGCACCTGAAGAAGGCCGGAGCGTACAACGGCTGAAACGTAGTGGAGATGGTAATAAAGATCAGGACATTTCCCATTATTTACTGTGTCGTTTGAATTATTTACATTTTTATTATTCTGCTATCTATTAATCATCACAGACAATCGATCCTACCTCCCCCATTAGCATGGATCAGTCTAGCCTCCCTGAAAGCAAAACACTGGGCTTCCTCTGATTAACTCTACAACAGACCTCAAGCAAAATGTCTATATCGAATCCATAGCTAAATCCGCTGCTAAGAAGCTCGGTTTGCTGTGTAGACCCAGGAAGTTTTTCCCGTCTGAATCCATCCTGCACATATATAAATCTACCATCCGCCCGTGTATTGAATACTGCTGCCTCATCTGGTCGGGTGCCCCTGCTATACACGGCAGGGTTCTTGACAAAATCCAACGGAGAATCTGCTCTGATGAACTTAGCTCCCTGGTGTCCCCTATATATGAGTTTACTCGAGCGACAAGATTAACAACTAGGACCCACCCTTTTACAGTGAAATAAATAAAATGCAACTGCAACTTCTACCCCTCCAGCTTTTTTTCTCGCACTTTTCGTCTGTGAAATTCCCTTCGGTATACTTGCTTTCCCGACAGTTACAATCTCCGAGAATTTAAATGTAAGGTCAATAGTCATCTCCTATCTCACTGACTTGCATCCTTTCTCTCATGCTCTTTTCTCCGTTCACTCCACTCTCATCACACCAGTATCCTCATCCTTCTCTTACCCACCTCCTGACACCCCCTATACCCTGTCCCTCTTTTTCATCACATTCCTCTTATGTAACCCTCTGCGCACCAATTTTGCTTGGGGCGAAATGGTTAAAAATAATTACATTGTATTTGCAAAGTTACTGAAACAAGCTTGAAATAATCTTTTATTTGGACCACATGCTAAACTATATTATTAATGCCAATGTGTTTGACAGTGCGAAAGAAGAAACTATTAGAATATTAGACAAGATTATTTTTGATTCGAAATACTTTTGGAAATTTATTGTATGAAAAATCAAAAATTTTCTTGTTTGCTTTCTGTCCGCTCGCAAGTCCTTTTGATCACGGTTTTGACACTTGCATGTTCCAATAATAAAATACTGAATACAAGGTTAACTTATACTCACAGTATAGACAAACATTGCTTAGTCAATAACATCATTATTATTATTATTATTAACAGTACGAAACTTGAACAAAACAATAAACTTACTGTTGTGAGATCTCCCCCTTTTCTATGAAAATGCACTCGACTTGAGTATACATAGATTTCTGCCATAGTGAGAACCGTAGGGATCCGTTAGAGACATTAGGACTGATCCGTAAGTTACCGAACGATACCGAAGTTCCACAGAGAATACCGCGTCAGTAGGCATAGTACCTCTGAACTCCACTCAGCAGAATAATATTACACGGATATACTACTTTAATACTGCTTCACTTCAAAACTTGTATGTATATATTCCTTATTAATCGTATTCCTGGATTACTAACCTGCGTTCCAGTTTGTATACTTATGTTCAATATAACCTATTTTTCCTATCTCAAATATCTGTTTTGTTGCTTATTATTTTGTGTGGTTCCTCACTCTGATCCACAACACTTACAAAGCATGAAATATTGGATGACTGTTTGAGAATCCTAAATCTGAGACGTGATGACGAAGAAATTCAGGAAACCTTCACAAATAGTGGAAATAACCACAATAGTTCAGTCAGTTAAGTGCCATACGTGATACACGCTTGGGCGATCATGTCTCGAAAGACTGACTAGGCAGAAGATTATCCCGCAGTAGGTTGCCATTGCTTTCTGCGGTAGACTGGTTGCCGACCAAGGCTATAGAACCCAATCTGTTCTGTTATTTAACCCATAACCGGAAGGAATAGACGGATAAATACCTTTCCCAAGGGTCTTTGCGCGTAAGTGAATGCAATGAAATCAAATGGAATTCGAAATCGGCTCCCCGATTTCTCGTTCCGAAAGCCGATATCCATTGCACAACGTACATCCCCAATAGTTACTGGACTTGAAAGAACTAATTACCTCAAAAATTAATTTAACAGAAATATTTTATAAACTGACAAATGTTTTCTCATAGCAAAACGGATAATATTATCATTTCCATGACCAGTTTATAAAAGATCTAATTCTCGTGTCTGTTGCATTTCAAGCATTTCTTTCTGAGTTAGTTGTATTTTTTATGTTTTAATCGAGGTTTTATATTTATTAAGTTTGGCGTCTTAAAGATTTATTAGAAATTAGTTTTATTGTCCAATGAGCCAAGCGTATGAACTGTGAATCTTGTTAACTGTCATGCAGTTGTAAATCCCGTGGGAGCCTCAACTTACAAAAGTAGGGAATGCTCTTTATTCAGCAGAAAATGGGCAATGATATTTACTGCTGATAGATAGATAGATAGATAGATAGATAGATAGATAGATAGATAGATAAGGAGGAGGGATAGATAGATAGATAGATAGATAGATAGATAGATAGATAGATAGATAGATAGATAAGGAGGAAGGGATAGATACATAAGGAGGAAGAGATAGATAGATAGATAGATAGATAGATAGATAGATAGATAGATAGATAGATAGATAGATAGATAAGGAGGAAGGGATAGATAAGGAGGAAGGGATAGATAGATAGATAGATAGATAGATAGATAGATAGATAGATAGATAAGGAGGAAGGGATAGATAGATAAGGAGGAAGAGATAGATAGATAGATAGATAGATAGATAGATAGATAGATAGATAGATAATGAAAACAGAATCTCGTTAACTGTCATACACTTGTAAATCGCGTCAAAGTCAACTTACCAAAGTAGGGAAAGCTCTTTATTTAGCAGAGAATGAGCAATGATGGTTACTGCTGATAGATAGATAGATAGATAGATAGATAGATAGATAGATAGATAGATAGATAGATGCAAGGCATATTCGCTTCCGATCAAGGAGTCATTTCTCCACTCAAACATTTCTTTTGTTATACAGCGTATAATAATGAATGAATGCCATATCCGGTAGTGAGAACGATAGTAGAAACCAAAGCAAATATTGTTAAAAAGCTACAAATAACAAGAAACTGTGCAGAACCATGATCACCCTCATTCTGAAGGAACCCGGCACATTAAAAGAAGCCAGTTAATTCAATTATGGGAAATATTCTAGTGAAAGTTTACATCTGGGAGATGACTTTCCTTTTAAGAATTCGAAAAGCTACAAGTCTGGTAAAGTAGGACATATAAAGTTATACTGTAAAACTAAACCATAAATGCTTTCCCGCTGGAAAAAATTGTACGCATCATTGCGACGGAAAAATAATCCCAGAAAACAAAAGAAAATTTGTGAATGTAGATGTGAAAATGCAACTAGACACTGGTAGTGATATCATATTAATCAGTGAAGCCACATGGAAAGAAATCAGAAATCCTATATTATAAAGGACTTAGAAAATTGCGAGTAGTATCCCAAGTGAGAAATTATTCTGATTGGCTGAATAACTTGTAATAATTAATTCTTTAATAAGAACTTTCAAATATGGAGGAGATAGTAGCCTCTGTGATACAAATTTAGAAATGCAAAAGTTGTTTGAACCACAGAATCAACAACAACAAACGTTATCAGAAATAATTCTGAAAGAAACTAAGGTTGAACAAAATGGAACACTACAGGAAATATCAGATGAACGTCAAAAAGTCCTAAATCCGAGACACAATGCTGAACAAAATATTGTGCATACAAGTGAAAGAAAAATGTGGAAAAAGAAAAATGAATTGATGTTTCAGATGTGGAAGATTACATGTCCCTTTAAGAATTCAAAATGCTACAAGTGTGGAAACGTAGGACATAAAATGTCACTGTAAAACTTAACCAAGAAAATTTCTCACAAGAAAATATTTGTACACAGCATTGTGATGGAAAAATAAATCCCGGAAAACAAAAGAGAATTTGGGAATGTGAAAATTTATAATGTGGATGTGAAAATGCAACTAGGCACTGGTAGTGATATCACAATAATCAGTGAAGCCACTAGGAAAGAAATCAGAAAACCTGTATTAAGAACGACTTAGAAAGTTGTGAGTAGTGTCGCAAGTGAAAAATTATTTTCTATTGACGAAATGACTTATAACGTCTCATTCCGTATTAAGTGTGTAAAACTAAGGATTATGTGTTAAAAATATTACTGCAAACTTATTTTGTACTGACTAGATGGCATTTAATCTGCGGGGTACGCCCTTCTCTGTACACTCCCTATGTCTAGAGATATTTCATCTAGTTCTTACTTATTAGTACTGTTAAGTTAATGCTTACTCTGTTTTCACTGTTCATGCACACATTGCCCAGCCCAGGGATTGAACTCACATTTTCTATTTCAATAAAACCCTGAACCAACGCTTTAAGACATAAAGAGTACTGCTTTCAAGCAATAGTATCTTTCTAAATTAGAAGATTAAGATTAGAAATCTTTATTCCCTTTTACATTCAATACACTGCCTGAATAAGCTGAGTACAGTAATATGTTTATCAGCAAGTAGATGCAACCGTAAATTCTATGCTAACAGAATTTTTTCACGCATTTCTTGGTTTTGGAACTCTCTTCCAGCTCCATGTTTTCCAGACAACATTAATGTTTAGAAATTTAAGTGTAATTACTCTATCCTGTTCCCGCTCATTATTAATGCTTCTGTTCTTAATTCTTCTACACCCTGTAACACCTTGTCTTAGTATGGGGTGATACGGATTTTGCATGGGGTGATTACTGCCTTGTATGAGGTGATACTGATTTATAAAAAAAAGTCTTATCTTAATAAAACACAAAGTTACATGAGATAAAATTGAGGTAGAAAGATTGTCTTGCTCCAGTTCTTCAACTGGAGAAGTTTGCCTTTCTTGAAAATCAGCGTTCGAAATTCTAGCTTTTTTTATAAGTCGAAAGTCGAACTGGGAAGCCACCTTGAAAGCGTTTAACGACATCAGTCATGAAGTAGGCGTGATCATAAGAAAGACCGATTTTACGTATGAGCGTGCGTCTTGAGCAATCAAGTGATTAAACAGAGAAAAACAAGAAGTAAGAAGTAAAAGAGGTGACGGAATTTAATTGCCTATCATCAGATGTCTACGAACGATATTTTTTTTTCTTTTCATTTTTACCAAATGCGCTGCTTTAAAAGCAAATGATTTTCATATGTTTTATTTAATTTCTTCTTTTTCGTATTCGGTTTCACTCTTCTGAAGCTACATTTAAAAATGTCAAAAAATTACAGTAAAGTACATTTTTCTTCTTTCTTTTTCTTCTCGTCAGTTGTCAGGCTATATTGTGAACTGTTCTTTTTTGTTCTTGATCTCTTTATTTAAACCTTCATACGGAGCTAGAAAACCAGTTTTGCTATAATACAATTTTATAAAGAAAAAAGAAATTTGATTAAAGACTTTGCTTCTTTTCTACAATACATTACGTTTTCCCAGTTGCTGGATATTTAAATATAATGTTCAAGTTCACGTCTTTGTTTCTTTTTATATTAAATTATTGACATTAACATACCACCATAAAATCTTTAAAAATTCTGATTGGTCTTAATTCAATAACAGAAGAGAATATGATGTCAGAGTTGAAGAAGCAATGATCACTTAAAAGAGGTAGTAATTAATCAGTGTATTTAAAATGATTCGGCTTATAAGTTGTTCTGTTGGCTATAGCACTATTTATTGTTGGTTGAAAACCCGTTGTCCGGAAGTGTTTCAGGACCGGAAGTGCTTCAGTTTTCGGATTTTTAAAGATTTAGGAATACAGGCTATTTGATTTATAGACATCATCTGTAAAATGAGGGCAGCTTGGGAATGAAACCAAGGGATAGACGCGACATTTCTTTACATTCCAAAACATAGCTTATATATATATATATATATATATATATATATATATATTCTTCTTTAATCCGAAATGGAAAAAGTAGGAAGGTAAATTCCCAAAACCTGATCGTAATTAATATTAATTTTTTTTTAATATTAGAAAAATGATCCAGGAGGAGAGCTCAATATACTTAAGATTACAGATCCAATCTAAATTAAAGTAATCTTTCAAAATTCAAAAATGTTGAATGAACATTTCAACATGAAATCTCTACGAGAGAATACACGTCTCCTCAGCAACACAGTTCCATATCAAAATGAAGAAAATCAGGATTAGGAAAGAGACAAAAATAAATAACGGTTAAGATTTGAGAAAAATACGTCACAAAAATTATTTTAAAGGTCAGTCTATTTTTGGTTTTTACTTTGTAACTGAAGAGATGGGAGATTAGTATGTCTTGCTTAATAGACGAAAATAGTTAAGGAAATGGGAGATCGTTAAATTGGGAATTGGGTGAAACAAAACAGAATTGAAAGGGAAGTGGCGGAATATAAAAGGAGTGTATAGAGAAAAAGATTTTAAGGAAGGCGTAAAAAGGAAGGAAAGAAAAGGAGGGAATATCAGATATCAAATAGAAAACGCTCGACCACCCATTTTCTTAACTCTTTTCGTCTATTAAGCAAGACATAACAATCTCCCATCACTTCACTTCCATCAGTCAGATGCTTCACACTTACACCTCTGTAAAGTTTTTCCAACAGTTTAACTTGCTGTAATAATGATAAAAATAATTGCTTTCTTTTTTAATTTTTAATACCCATATGGGTATCATGCGGGATTTTTTGACATTTTTCATAATATTATGAAACAAATGAATTTATGAACATGAAACAATTGTAAGAAATCTACGAACGAAAGTGTTGCTTTGACGATCGCTAAAAATAGCTGGCGGCTACTTAGTTTACCTAGCCTGGTTTGTGAACCAGATATATTCGTATTGAAAATCGAATGCGATGGAAGAACTTAAGTAAGGATGCACAAATTCACACAAAATAAATTGGAAATTATGCTTGCGAAATGCCATTTTTCCCAGCTAGAGGTTAAATAGAAAAGCAGAAAGTAGACAAGTTGCTTCCAGCTGTTTTTAGCGATCGTCAAAGCAACACCTTCGTTCATTGATTTCTTACAAGATCTTTTGTGTTCATTTATATAATTAAAAATGTCGAAAATTCCCGTAGATACCCATATGAGTATTGAAAATTAAAAAAAGAAGGCAAGTATGTTTATCCTTATTACAGAAAATTAAACTGTTAGAAAAACTATGCAGACGTGTAATATTTCTATCTATCTATCTATCTATCTATCTATCTATCTATCTATCTATCTATCTATGTTAATATCATTCTCTATGTATATATATATATATATATATATATATGTTAATCTCTCTATCTGTTTATCTATTTATATATCTTTATTAATATCTATCTATCTATCTATCTATCTATCTATGTTAATATCTCTCTATGTATGTATGCATGTATCTATGTATGTATGTATGTATCTATCTATGTTAATATCATTCTCTATGTATATATATATATATATATATATATATTAATCTATCTATCTATCTATCTATCTATCTATCTATCTATCTATCTATGTTAATATCTCTCTCTGTGTATGTATGTATGTATGTATGTATGTATGTATGTATCTATCTATCAATCTATTAATCTATCTATCTATCTTTATTCATATCTATCTATCTATCTATCTATCTATCTATCTATCTATCTATGTCTGTTTTTATCTCTTTATCTCAGTCTGTTCATAGCTATTTATCTCTTGAGTTTTCATTTTATATTAAATTTAGTGCAAACATAAATGGTTTTTACTTTTTAGCGAATGTGTATTTGAAACTCAGTTTTCATGAATGTGTTGTGTGCAAGTTCCGAACCAGTACAACCATCAATGTAACTTTTCCATATGTAGAATCATTCGTATAAATTTGCAACTGGATAAATGTCATGATCTTGAAGTCTTCGATTTTGACCTGCAGTCCTCTAATCCAAAGAAGAAGAAGAAGAAGAAGAAGAAGAAGAAGAAGAAGAAGAAGAAGAAGAAACATTACAATGGATATTTCTGCCCGGATCCATTGTCCAGAGATGACTTTTCCGAATCCTCATGTGAAACTCAGAGCAATGGTTCAGAAAATGTCATAGATCTTTAATAGGATTTCAGATGCTGATCTCTCTGCATAAAAGCGAGGATTTCAAATACTGACTTTTGAAAACAGACAATTCCCCTTTACCTTCATTTCACGGAATATTGTCGCAACACGATCAACTTACCCTGCCTTCTATGTACCGAATGAAGCTAACCTTGGTACATGTTTATATTTCAAGTGGAAATCCAAACTGATAATCATTTATATTCCACGGAACTCTTTCAGCCAAATATGCACGCACAATTTCTGTAACTCATGAAGGTCGAAGGTGCATCAACTATACTGCAGTCGAAGCAGTAGTGTGTGTTTCTAAGGTATGATAGCTTGAATGAACCTGTCTGTCTTCAGGTTGGTTAGGAATTCAGATTTTTTCTTTGCCTAAACTTATTGTCACTCAAGGCCAGAGAACACACTACGCCTTCCTATTTAACCCATAAGTGGGGGAAAGAAGGTATTCCTCAAGCATAATTTCCATTTTATTTTCTTTGCAGTCGTGCACCCTTAACTGGGTTCTTCCGTCCAATTCGATTTTCTAGTTGTTTTACTTTAACACTTATTAATTTTACGATTCAGCAAAAATGGCCGCGACTGTTATTATCAACTGCTCTATTCAACTAAATAGAATTGTTTACTTCATGGCGTTGTAGCCGACTGTGTCGCTTTTCATCCCACATTTATCACTGCATATCAAGCCAATCTATCAGTTTGTTGATTATTGCCTATCTACGCAATGGTAGGCCAATGAATACTCTAGATGATTTTGTCACTGGGTTTTGTTTTCTAGGTGACTAAAGTTTCGTCCATTGATCTTCTTGGCTAGATTAGATTCAACAGAAGACATAGACACCCACCAACATCGGATAATAGAAACAAAACAAGCCACTACATCCCTTAATCATAGTTGTATTATATAGGAAGTCCCTAAAGTCTGGGCACATAGGAAATCTCATTGATTATATATTTTTCCCCTTCATAGATTAAACATAGTTTTGTCGAAAGAAGGAAGCATACTTGCTTCCTCGACAGCTACAATCTCCAGGAATTTAAATGTAAGGTCAATAGACACCTCCTAACACATTAACTCGCATCCATTCTCTCAAACACTCTTCCCATCTACATTCTTACCCGTCTATCACCCTCCTTCTGACATTTTCTATATCTAACCACTCTTTCTCATCACTATGTAATCCCCTGCGCAATAGTGGCAGTGCAATGTCTTGCTTGGAGTGAAATGATTAAAAAAATAGACTCCTTTTTCTGACAGTATGATGAAGGAGAAGGTGTACTCAATGAGAATCACACATGCAACACACTTGATTGAACACATAAAGGGTGAATGTGCTAAAATTGAGGGCAATGTGGAATTATTGCATCGAGTTCACGAGAATCTTGCAAAGCGCAGTGAATGCTCGACAATCTCATCACGGATAAAAAAGAGACTAAGCAACAGAACTATATATATATATATATATATATATATATATATATATATATATATATATATATGCAGGGCTATTTCACTGTATCACAGCTTATCATTGTGGCTAGACACATCCACTTGCTTCTAGTCGGGATCGAAACTCGAGCGATTTGGTGTCAGTCGGAGTCGCTACGCTCTGGTGAATCTAATCTAGCCAAGAAGATCAATGAATAGGAGCTGGACGAAACTTTATTCACCTAGCAAACAAAACTCAGTGACAAAAATGTATAGAGGATTCGTTGGCCTACCATTGCATAAGCGCATGGAATCAGAGAAGGGAAATTTAAAACATGTCGTATAGAAGCAGTGTATACACACACACACACACACACACACACACACACACACACACACACACACACATATATATATATATATATATATATACTAGCAGTATAGCCCGGCGTTGCGCGGGTGTAATGAAAGCTTTAAAACTAATCCATGGTCCTGGAACTCAGACTCTTTGGAGGTTGGCACGAAAAACTAAAACAATAGTTGTTTTTCGTCATAAAATGAATTTTGAAGGATAAATAAGTCCTCTGAGTAAATGGTATCATGGCTGAGACTAAGAACTACAAGTATACCTACTAAAACCAAACCCGAAGCAAAAACTAATATAAAAGAGCTGAAAAAAATACAGACATATAGGCAGATAAACAGACACACACACAAATATCTTGCCTTATATATATAAGGCAAGATATATATATATATATATATATATATATATATATATATAGGCAAGATATTTGTGTGTGTGTCTGTTTATCTGCCTATATGTCTGTATTTTTTATTGATTTTTTATATATATATATTCGATTTTCTGCACCGTTGTAAGAACTGCAACCTTGAAACTTCTGAATATCGTTTCTTATGTCTTTGTCTTTGAGTGTATCAAATTTGATTAAAATCAGACTACTCCTTCTATAACCCGATTGTTTCGATTATTGATTTTCGATATTTATCGGTGGTACCTCGACACAAAACCGAGCTAACACAGACGCTTACAGTACAACTGTGTAAATTTTCAAGAAAATCGGTTCAGCCGTTTCGGAGTCTATAGGTAACGGACACACAGACACACACACGCATACACACACAGAAAAAGTTCTATTTATAAATGAGTTTATATATATATATATATATATATATATATATATATATATATATATATATATATATCTTTGTTCAGTCGAGTTAGATAGACATCGTGTTTTAAATAAGCATTGATGCCTTTTTGATTTACCTTATTTACATGCAGACTAATCTTTTCATCATTGTTTTTATTCTCACAAAGTTTTGATCGTTGTTCGATCCGTCTTTCATCAGGTGCTTAAAGATCCGGGTAAGTATTTATTTGGCCTCTCCACTAAGGCAAACTGTGGCACAAAGTCTTTTTTCTCGTGGGGAGCACATACCCATACATATACATATGGGACAAGGACAAAAATTACTCGTCCTGGTTATGACGATAAATTACATCCAGGCTCTGGTTATGATGATAAAGTGCAACTGGGAGCAAGGCCTCTGATTGGGAGATTGTGAGGAGCGTAAAAACGATTCTATCTATCTATCTATCTATCTATCTATCTATCTATCTATCTATCTATCTATCTATCTCAGTCTGTTCATATCTATCTATCTATCTATCTATCTATCTATCTATCTATCTATCTATCTCAGTCTGTTCATATCTATCTATCTATCTATCTATCTCAGTCTGTTCATATCTATCTATCTATCTATCTATCTATCTATCTATCTATCTCAGCCTGTTCATATCTATCTATCTATCTTTCTCAGTCTGTTCATATCTATCTATCTATCTATCTATCTATCTATCTATCTATCTATCTATCTATCTATCTATCTCAGTCTGTTCGTATCTATCTATCTATCTTTCTCAGTCTGTTCATATCTATCTATCTATCTATCTATCTATCTATCTATCTATCTATCTATCTATCTATCTCAGTCTGTTCGTATCTATCTATCTATCTATCTATCTATCTATCTATCTCAGTCTGTTCGTATCTATCTATCTATCTATCTATCTATCTATCTATCTATCTATCTCAGTCTGTTCATATCTATCTATCTATCTTTCTCAGTCTGTTCATATCTATCTATCTATCTATCTATCTATCTATCTATCTATCTATCTCAGTCTGTTCATATCTATCTATCTATCTTTCTCAGTCTGTTCATATGTATGTATGTATGTATGTATGTATGTATGTATCTATCTATCTATCTATCTATCTATCTATTAAATTGGTAAACTCAAGGTACCAAAGAAGAAAAGCTCATTAGAACAATCATCCTTGAAATAATTTTATGAAAAGCACAGAGAAGTTAATCACGTTGGTGGGAAAGTAACTAAATCAAAAATACCAGATCACTACCGATATCATTGCAAATTATTATTTGTTAGAATTTTAGCAATAATCTCTAAATACATAGCGAAATAATAAGATGAGATTCGGCGGCAATTTTCAATGCATGGACGAATGGCAGACTTATAAATATGTATGGCGAGAATAATTCTTTAGCACGGCATAGTGCACCGACATTTCCAGCTGCAGATTTATCAACTGATTCGAAATAATCGTTCTACTTCATGTCAGTAGAAAAGAGAAGTCGCAATGAGTTATTCTCTTGAAGTTTAGGAGCTGCCATGATGATGGAGGGTAATATAAATTCTCCTCAAGACGATTAAAAGAGAGAAGTTTCAGTTTGATTAAAATGATATTAGCTTGTTTTTTGAGTTATTGAAATCCAATTTTTTCCAACGTTGCTCTGGATCCATTATAACTAGGTTAGAGAAGTGATCAACTACAAGGTGCCAGTAATCTTAATTTTTCAAAAAACATTCTTAAATGTGGCATCATCTCTATAAATATATGTTAATGATCTGAAAATGTTTCTTGGTCAGTCAGTCAGTTAAGTGTCATACGTGATACACGCTTGGGCGATCATGTCTCGAAAGAGACATGACTAACTGGGCAGAATATTATCCCGCAGTAGGTTGACATTGCTTTCTGAGGTAGACTGGTTGCCGACCAAAGCTATAGAACCCAATCTGTCCTGTTATTGAACTCATAGCTAGAGCGGGAAAAGATGTATTATATTATTACATAGTAATTAGTGGGGGATCAGTTTATTACTTCATAACAACAGAAAACCGATCCCCCACTTTATGACCAGTTGAAGCCTTAATCATGATTCCAACTATTATATTCAGTCAGTTAAGTGCCATACGTGATACACGCTTGGGCGATTATGTCTCGAAAGAGACATGACTGAATGGGCAGAAGATTATCCCGCAGTAGGTTGCCATTGCTTTCTGCGGTAGACTGGTTGCCGACCAAAGCTACAGAACCCAATCTGTCTTGCTATTTAACCTATAACTGGAATGAAGAGACGGATTAATACGTTTCCCAAGGGTATTTCCGCATAACTGAATGCAAGGAACTCAACTGGAATTCGAACTCGGCTCCCCGGTTTCTCGTTCCTAGCCGATATACACTGTACCACAACGCACATTGGTATATAGTTAATAAATAGCAAAAACGTTCGCGATCTTATCTGCTCAATTTTAAGTTGAAATATACGTGATTTAAGGTCTATTACAGAATGGTTTTTGTATCTACCAGTAGAAGAATGATGTGCATTAGCGTGTTTAAAATTGATTCGTGTGTTTAATAATGTTTAACATGAGTGTAAACGTTTGAGATCCCTTGATTATCTCGACATGAAAAACGTGATTTGCATCCTTTGAAGAGATGAAAGGCAACTAAACGTTGCTTCAAATCGATAGGAAGGTTTTCTCGTGGCCTTAATCTGCGTCTTTCTTTATCGATGCATCATCTTACCCTTGCTATCTCCCCAGAGTATCTTTTGGATTCGTATTGAGTTAAACTAGAAGCAAACTGTTGTAAATCCAGTGTTAGCAGTTCATAAACCTTCACATTAAGATGCGACTGGACGAGGTTCAGCGGCCATAATCTTTGACAAAGAAGACTAATCGCGCTATTAACACCGCCGATAAACAGGCGTAAAACAAAGCTCCAAGTAAAGGGGAATGAAATTGATTTTCCTTTTCGTTCCACGGTTTCAGATCTGGTCACATTCATTAGGAAAGAAAACGGGATCATAATAACACGCACGCACTCATTTACACACAAACATACACACACCTATAGATACACGCACACATGCTTATAGACAGAAAATATACACAAACATACATGCAAAAAGAAATGCGATAACTAAAGAAAATCTGATACTCTCGTCTCGTAAAACAAAAACATGCATCGACACAAACAAAAACACAAAAGACACAAAGGGAAATAAATATACAAAAAGAGAAAAAAGAAGCAACAACGAAATTAAAGGAAATCACAAGAACAGATACACGGAAAATAAATTACCTAAAAAAGGTAGGAAAAACTTCAACCGACGCATACATAACAATATCACTAACACAGACACATAAAACCTACCCACATAAGAACATGATACTCTCATAGCGAATCTATCTATCTATCTATCTATCTATCTATCTATCTATCTATCTATCTAAGACTATTTCTATCTTTCTATCTATCTATCTATCTATCTATCTATCTATCTATCCCTTCCTCCTTATCTATCTATCTATCTATCTATCTATCTATCCCATCCTCCTCATCTATCTATCTATCTATCTATCTATCTATCTATCTATCCCTTCCTTCTTATCTATCTATCTATCTATCTATCTATCTATCTATCTATCTATCCTTCCTCCTTATCTATCTATCTATCTATCTATCTATCTATCTATCTATCTATCTATCTATCCCTTCCTCCTTATCTATCTATCTATCTATCTATCTATCTATCTATCTATCTATCCTTATCCCTTCCTTCTTATCTATCTATCTATCTATCTATCTATCTATCTATCTATCTATCTATCTATCTATCTTCCTCCTTATCTATCTATCTATCTATCTATCTATCTATCTATCTATCTATCTATCTATCTATCCCTTTTCCCTCTTATCTATCTATCTATCTATCTATCTATCTATCTATCCTTCCTCCTCATCTATCTATCTATCTATCTATCTATCTATCTATCTATCTATCTATCTATCTATCTATCCCTTCCTTCTTATCTATCTATCTATCTATCTATCTATCTATCTATCTATCTATCCCTTCCTTCTTATCTATCTATCTATCTATTTATCTATCTATCTATCCCTTCCTCCTTATCTATCTATCTATCTATCTATCTATCTATCTATCTATCTATCCCTTCCTCCTTATCTATCTATCTATCTATCTATCTATCTATCTATCTATCTATCTATCTATCCCTTTCTCCTCATCTATCTATCTATCTATCTATCTATCTATCTATCTATCGCCATCATTGGTTCCCCTAGTTTTGTAAGTTGACTCCCACGGGATTTACAACTGCATGACAGTTAACGAGATTTGCAGCTCATGCGCATGACGCATTGGACAATAAAATTCATTACTAATAAATCTTTAAGACACCGAACTCAATAAATATAAAACCTCGATTAAAACATAAAAAATATAATATAACTCAGAAAAAAATGCTTCAAATGCAACAGACTCTCGTGTCTGTTGCATTTGTCGATCTTTTATAAACTGGTCCTGGTAATGATGATGTTAACCGTTTCCCTATGAGGAAACATTTGGCATTCATTAACCAAACAGCCAATGCGACTTTAGGTTGGAATTTTAAAAATATTTCTGTTTAATTAATTTTTTGAGGCAAATAGTTTTTCAAGCTTAGTAACTATTGTTGTTCCCTTTTAGTATTAGTGAAGGTAACCTTCCTAACCTTTTCTTTGGAGTAGTGTAGATTGTCATCATATTGTGTCATTATTTTCTCTTCAAGTTACATGAAGCCTTGTATCTTATTTGCTTCCGTTTTAAAACCTCTCTAGAATCACTTCTACATGCACGTACATACCTACATATACATCGCCATGCACACGCGTTCATACACATATACTCACACACTCTTACGTAAGAACCGCATGTGAAACTTACTTTTTTCCCGCGTTTAAGAAATATATAAACTGACTTCCACACGTGCTTACTCAGTTGGAGGCAGCTTTTCGGGGCATAAGTCCATATACCATTCGTCTCTTCCAACTCACATACTGGGCTAATTGCATTCAGCAATTAGCTACAGGTCCATTGAACAGGTGAAGAAGCTCATCCCTTGTTCCCTGTTTAGGATGTGGTTTCCGGCTTTCCTTTTCCAATCTTTTTACTTTTTTCTTTTTTGTTTTCAATTGGAGTAGATAGACTAAACTATCGCCCGGTTCACACTCCACCCACGTCTATTGAACAGGTGAAGAAGCTCATCCCTTGTTCCCTGTTTAGGATGTGGTTTCCGGCTTTCCTTTTCCAATCTTTTTACTTTTTTCTTTTTGTTTTCAATTGGAGTAGATAGACTAAACTATCGCCCGGTTCACACTCCACCCACGTCTATTGAACAGGTGAAGAAGCTCATCCCTTGTTCCCTGTTTAGGATGTGGTTTCCGGCTTTCCTTTTCCAATCTTTTTACTTTTTTCTTTTGTTTTCAATTGGAGTAGATAGACTAAACTATCGCCCGGTTCACACTCCACCCGCGTATATTGAACAGGTGAAGAGGCTCATCTCTTGTTCCCTGTTTAGGATGTGGTTTCCGGCTTTCTCTTTTCCAATCATTTCACTCTCCGTAGTCCCCTGCGCATCAGTGGCGTTACCGCCTTGCTCGGGGTGATATGATTAAAAAAAAAATAAATAAAAATGTTTCTCTCTATCTTATAAGTACAATTCAAAACATGTATAATTATATTCACTACTATTAAGTACAAACATATTTCCTTTTCTTGAATTTTGCTAGCATGAATATTTTGACAATATGTTTAATATCTAAGAGAGAACTCTTTTCACGATATCTTGCATTCACAAATTATTCAGTTCTGTAACCTTACTTGATACAATGTTGTTATTTTCGTTACATTGTACTTTGAGTTATTTTATTTATAAATGTGGTGGTTTGGACAACCAACCTATTTGTCACTGTTGAAATTACTACCCCGACGGTCAGTCTACCACATATTGGTACCACATTTGTCCAGACCACTACACCTCCTCAGTTCATGGAGGTTTTCATTATTTGTTCGTTATACCGAAGCACGAGTTCCAGAGGTTAGAAAATAGTTTGTCCTAACAAAGAGCAGTATACTTTATTCGCTCGTAGCGATATTTAACCTATGATCTGAGAACGCTCTTAAAGAAGGTTTATATATATTTGCGAAAGAGGTGGGCGCAATGCATGGTATCCATATAAAAGTTTCGATCTGATGAAATTAATGAAGTTCATAACTTGAGTTTTTGGTTAATGTTTTGGCTATGTAGAAACGTGTGGTGTTAGGCAAAACTAGCCGTGACACAACCGATTCTATACTCAATTTTCTTATCTTCTATACTAAATTTGTTATGACTGATCAGTATTCGACATCCAGTAATTTTATGATAGCTTCAGAGTAGGTATTCTCGCCGTTTTTTTTTGTTTCATAGTTTCTCGTCCCTGTAAAATTTTCAAAAAATCACCGAAGGGACCTCAGTGATGATGTTCAAAATGCATAGTGGGGAAAAATGAAAATGCTCATTTTTATGCTGTTTTAATTAATTCATGAAACGTTATGAATGTCGTATTATATTCCAGATTCACTGAAAAATTATTAAAAGTTTTATTTATGGTGGCTTGCTGTCTTTTGAAACAAAATAGCCTCCAATACATATATAATGTCTGCCATATTTGTAGTCATATTCATTGCACAAAGTCAGCAGACTTTGGATCCATAAATCTTTGTGTAAATTAATTGAAACAAAGCGAATAATGTCTTCCTAAAATATTTCACACGTATCCTGATCACGTATAGGCCGTCTGTTGGTATTGTTTTTCTTCTTCCGACTGCATTCTTCTTGACGTTTCGGACTGATGAATCCAGTTCATTTCTTTGCCTTGATGACTGACTGTTGAAAAGTTGACACTAACTGTAGCCGTGATTATACTGTAAGGCTTGTCAATGTCTTCACGATGATTTATACTTTTCGTACGCTTCCTAGGAGGAACGTCCATCGCAGATGGTCGTAGGACAATTAATCTACAGTGGAGACAATACTTTCAAGTTGTGATAAAAATCTGATGCAGTCACGGGTGACGTGATATTTTTCAAGGCCCAAAAATTTCATCATACACACCCAAAATAGATTAACTTTTCTGCACACAGCTGAGGAAAAATAGAAATCGATCACACCTTGTCACTCCAATGTGTCTAAAACTGACCATAAGGGAAAGAAAAGAAATTAAACCAGTTGTTTTAATTAATTTGCACAAGGGTGTCTATTTTGTAGTAATTAGGTGTAATTTTTAATTTTTTTTCACGTCTTTTCAGCTCACGAACTGTTTTGCAAAAATATCTCAAAGGTAAAGTCTCTGTACTTATCATTTGATCGATACTATAGTACGATGGGTGCGTACGTGACTTAATTTTCTAACTTTACGTAAGCAAATCCTAAAGGAAACATCAGAAGTAATGATTGCGGTAGTAATAGTGATATATATATATATATATATATATATATATATATATGTTTTTTCAATATATGAGGACATCTGATTATATGTAGGTTGTGTTAATCTTGGATGTAGTCGATTGTGCATTCTTGAACTGATTATATCTTCATGTATTGATCATTCTGTGCGTTGGAGGCCCGTTGTGGTGCAGTGGATATCGACTCGGAATGACAAATCGGGGATCCGAGTTCGAATTCCATTTAAATTCCTTGCATTCACCTACGCGCAAATACCCTCGTGAAAACTATTAATCCATCACTTCCCTCCATTTATGGGTTAAATAGGAGAACAGATTGGGTTATATAGCCTTGGCTGGCAAACAGTCTACCGCAGGAAGCAATGGAAACCTACTGCGGGATAATCTTCTGCCCAGTGAGTCATGTCTCTTTCGAGACATGATCGCCCACGTATGGCACTTAACTGAGTGATTGGTCATTCAACTACAGGTTAATATCAAGATCCGAATAATATATGCCGGTATATATGGATATATATATATATATATATATATATATGTGTGTGTGTGTGTGTGTGTGTGTGTGTGTGTGTGTGTGTGTGTGTGTAATGTTTGTTAAGATGTATGAAATGTGAATTATATTACCTCGTTTGGGAGTGAAAATAGATGGATCTGTGTACACAAGCCTGCATTGTCTTTATACATACGGGTATATAAAATGTTGTTTATATATATATAGATATATATACATGTGTGCGTAGATCCGATCCTCATAAATTTGCGAGTCTCTGAACATAATAACTATATGTGGATCTAAATAGATGAATGCATATATGAAAAATACATTTGTATGTGCACACGCATTTATGTGCGTGCGGAAGCATCTATGAGTAGATATACGTATGGATGTGAGGATGTTTGTAAGTATGAAAATTTATGCGTAATTTGTGAGTATGTGCGAGATTTGTTTGCATACTTAGATATATATAAAACTATTTATACGCGTGGAAATCCCGTCTTTATAACATATCAATTGGAGTAGATAGACTGAACTATCGCCCGGTTCACTCCACCCACGTCTATTGAACTGGTGCAGAAGCTCATCCCTTGTTCCCTGTTTAGGATGTGGCTTCCGGCTTTCTCTTTTCCAATTTGTTTACTCTTTTCTTTTTTCTTTTTTCTTTTTTTGTTCAATTGGAGTAGATAGACTGAACTATCGCCCGGTTCACACTCCACCCACGTCTATTGAACAGGTGTAGAGGCTCATCCCTTGTTCCCTGTTTAGGATGTGGTTTCCGGCTTTCTCTTTTCCAATTTGTTTACTCTTTTCTTTTTTCTTTTTTCTTTTTTTGTTCAATTGGAGTAGATAGACTAAACTATCGCCCGGTTCACACTCCACCCACGTCTATTGAACAGGTGTAGAGGCTCATCCCTTGTTCCCTGTTTAGGATGTGGTTTCCGGCTTTCTCTTTTCCAATTTGTTTACTCTTTTCTTTTTTCTTTTTTTGTTCAATTGGAGTAGATAGACTGAACTATCGCCCGGTTCACACTCCACCAACGTCTATTGAACAGGTGTAGAGGCTCATCCCTTGTTCTCTGTTTAGGATGTGGTTTCCGGCTTTCTCTTTTCCAATCTATTCACTCTTACGTAGCCCACTGCACACCAGTGGCCTTATCGCCTTGCTCGGGGTGATATGATTAAAAAAAAATATATATATATACATGTGAGTATATGAACGCAAGATCCGTATGTGGGCATGAATAGAGCTAAGTCTATAGGCATGTATAAGTATAAGCACAGTCACATTTGTATGTACATATGTGGATGTGAGTGCATGTGTGTATATGGCTATAAGTTAATGTATATGGGTGTGTTAATTTGTGGGGTTACACATACGTACGTTTCCATGGAATTGGGAGCGGGCGTTTAATGACTTGGTGGTCAACAACTTCGCTACTTGTCTGGACCCCCCCTCCCCCCAGCTGAGATGACGCTAATGGCTCTGTTCTTAAACTTTTTACTTATTTTTCTCTTCAGTTCAAAGAAATGCTTATTCCGGTTAAAAAGATTTGGACCAAATGGAACAAGTATTGTGTGGTCTGATGAAATGAACTAATTTGGCTTATTAAAATGAATTATAATTTATAACCAATTTAAATGACGGGTTGAGTTTTTCTTTATAAATATCACATTATTCTGGACAACATCCATTGAGCGCTCTATATAGATATAACACTTAATATTTTATATTAAGTTAATCTTGTTGGATTATCCTCGCCGTTTTATGAACTGGATATATATATATATATATATATATATATATATATATATATATATATATATATATATATCGTGCACGATGAAATATAACAATCATAAACTATAAATTAACAAATATACATTTTTTTCTTCACCGGTAGCACGACTCAGATTTTAATGCGCAACACAATCTATAGGTGCTAAATTTAGACCGACTGTTACATATTTTGCATTTGTAAAGTATATAGAGTTATACTAATTATAAGGCAGTTGTTAATTTTATAGCGGGATTGTTTTTTGTTTTTAATATTTTAAATTAACAAAAAAAAAAGAATTTAATATGTAACATAACAGAAAAACAAAAGACACCCACAAGCAACCAGACAAAATATTTGCGTCGAGTAATAAAACTAGAATTAAAAACTATAACTATATAAATATTTAAGTAATTATAAACAGTTATAATAAAGTTATTCACTAATAACATGGAATATCTTTTTAGTTATGACGAGTTTAAATTATATATATATATATATATATATATATATATATATATACATGCCACCTTTTACTCGGATCCATTGGAAAATAAATGCCTTATAGAATCTATTGTTTATCAATGTACTATTTCTTCTGATGAAAACCCTAGTAATAAAATTTATGTTGTGAGAACAAAAGATTCGTTTAAACGAAGGTTTTAGCAACACACTTCTTTCTTTAATAATAATAAGTACCGTAATCGAACATCCCTGTCGAAATAGTTTTGTGTCCCTTTGTGTCTATATGAAAAACTATACATTACTAAATTTCTTAAGAATAAGGGTCTATTAAATAAACGTAATGAAATTAATGTCGTATGTAAATATTGCAAAATGTTTAACTTGTAATATGGTTTAAAATTCTTCATAAAATAATATTAATTAATTAATATTAATTAACTTACATATATCCGGTACTTTGTTTTGTATTGTCATATAATATTAACTTAATAGATATTAAAATTTATTCAAGTTAAGAATATATAGAAGATTGATAAAAACTGCACTCTGAAACGAAAAATAGTTCCATCATATCAAAAGTCGCTTTAAGTCAGGTCAAAAATAAATTTGTCTTTTTTTCTTTCTTTTTTGGTTTTAGAATAGCTGAGATGAGTAGAAATCTAATAGAATTATCTTTTTTGCTAAAATGCATACATCTTAACGGATGTAAGTAGTCTAGACTCTAGCCAAATAAAGTACTACGAAATAATACCCGTATCTCTCAAGATGTTATCTATATTTTCAAATTTCAAAGTCGATCTTCATTATGATTAGTTAAATTAAACACACCCATAAAATCTACATTTTCTATCTCCCCTCCACATTAACTTTTTAAATAGCAAACGTATTGTTTTCTACTTTCAAATGTAAATCATTTTCACCACAGTTATTGAATCATGCTTGATGACGAGATAAATCTCGAAACACAGAAATTTCCGTGTCGCAATGTAAATTAAATTAATTTTTAATAAAAATAAATTTAATTATATATATATATATATATATATATATATATATATATATATATATATATATATATATATATATATATATATTACGGAAATTAACGAAACTGGTTATGAATAACCGACAATTTGAAATGATTTGTTTGAACATTATTTTTGATCGATACTCGTATTTAAGTAGATATTCTGTTTTTAATCAAACAGTATTATATATTTCTTTCTACCGGCCTGATTTTTTACGATAATTTTTTGGTTACGAAAATGTGTCATTGGGCAGGATTCGAACCGCTATCGACATATTTAGTGGATTCCCTATGTGAATAGGGGTCGCAGGTTCGAGTCCTGCCGAATGATACACATATTCGTAACAAAAACCTTTATCGTGAATAATGAGGCCGGTAGAAATAAATATATAATACTCTTTGCTTAATAACAGAATTTCTACTTAAATACATGTATCGATCAAAAATAATGTTAAAACAAATCATATATATTGTTAATGTGTGATGATGTTTAGAGCCAAGATAGTTGTTTTTTCGGTAAAGATAAAAATATATTTTGGTAAACAGTTTTTTTGTTGTAAAGTGCTCGATCTCGAGATAGAGATAGAGCATTAATAGGATTAATGTGAAATTTGTCACTTAGCTGAGCAGAATCATGCCGGCTTCGATTTTACCTGAAGGCATCACTAAAATGTTCTTAGTTAAGTGACAAAGTTAGCCACATTAAGCATATATATATGTATCTGCACTGAATGGATTTTGAATCGTATTATTTAATTACAATAAGGGCCATCTATTTTTTTATAAGTCTTTCTATTTCTAGAACGGTGGACATTAACTATATTGTTTGGGAAAACGTTTATATCTATTCAAACACGTGTAAGATTTATAGAAATAGAAGTACCATTAGTTTTCTTTTATGTGCTGTATTTCTTCAGGACATGGGTAATCGTGCTCTCCATAACTTCCAAGGCAATTTTCTCTTACTTTATTTTCGTCTTCAACAATGCCTGATGAAGAGATAAATCTCAAAACACAGAAATTTCGAAACACAGAATATATATATATATATATATATATATATAATAAATTTAATTATATATATATATATATATATATATATATATATATAAATATATATAAGGTTATAGGATATTTTAGTCTTTGGAGCCGTGATGTGGTTGAAGGTAGTGCTGTTGGAATTTATAAATATGAAAGTGACTGAACCAGCTAAGTCGGTGGATAATGAATCTGAGCGTTTAAATGTCACTTTCGTAATCTATTTTGTTATGTAGACGTAAAAAAAAATAACTCGTGCAAAGTTTCAGACAAAATGCATTACTCAGAAGCATTAGTTCATGTCTTCCTGTGACATGTTCGTCTTTTCCGACGTGTGGGATTATTTCAAAGAAGCGTGTACTGGAGAAAAGCCAACGGAAAGCACAGCCGGTGAAGCAGACAGAGAAAACTTAATACGTGAAAGTATACTTGAAGATGTGCACTCAGGTAGCAAGCGCGCCTGTAACAATTTCTCCGCGATGTTTGAGGTTAAGTAACATACAGGATTTAGAATGATGATTTTCTAGGCGTGCAGACAAACAGCACACTTTCGGAAGACTGACTGAGCTCGTCTTCTCACATATGTTCTCGTCTGTTTTTGTACCGAATTATCTAAGCTTATTTATAAATGGAACTTTGTCTCTGTGTGTGTATGTGTGTGTGTATGTGTGTGTGTGTGTGTGCCCGTTACCTATAGACTCGGAAACGGCTGAACCGATTTTCTTGAAAATTTACACAGTTGTACTATAAGCATTTGCAAGTGTTCTTAGCTAGGTTTTGTGTCAAGGTACCCCCGATAAATATCGAAAACCGATAAAAATCGGGTTATAGAAGGAGTGGCCCGATTTTAATCAAATTTGATACACTCATAGACAAAGACATAAGAAACAATATTCAGAAGTTTCAAGGTTGCAGTTCTTACAATAGTGCAGAAAATCGCTAATATATATATATATATATAAAAGACAAGATGTTTGTGTGTGTGTCTGTTTATCTGTCTGTATGTCCTTTATACAAATCCACAATTTTTATCGGATTATCACCAAACTTCATACAAATATTCTTTAGGCTGAGCATGGATTAGTTTTCAAGCTTTCATTACACCCGAGCAACGCCGGGCCATACTGCTAGTGGTAACTAAAAAAAGATTGGATAACCAAGATGCGGAATTGTGTGTGTCAAAGGCTATGAGTTTATGAGTAATGCCATGTAATATCACCCCCCACCCCTACGTAACAGTAAATACTAGACAATTTTCTCATAGGGAATGCGAGACTTCAGTCAAAAGTGACGTAACTATACAGAGAGATGTTTGGGAAGCAATGAACGAAGCAATTGACGAATAATTTTAAAGAAAATAGGAAAAAAGAAAGAAAATTTGAACTTAGAATAAGAAAGAGATAGCTGAAATCCCTCTTAGACACAAAATGAGGAAAGAAGACTAGGAGAATATAACATTCGCAGAACATTGATGGCATGAAGGGATTGGAGGATACATAAAATATTTATTGAGAATGCTAAAATGCATAGAATAACATGAACTAAGAAGAATAGTAAGGGGGAATTACTTAGAAAGTTGCGGAGAGCAATGATTACCCGTGTCCTGCAAAATACATCGCGTTAAAGGAAAACTAAGTGTATTTATATTCCTATAAATCTTACACGTGTTTAAATAGACATAATCGCATTTTTTCAAGCAAGGGGAAAAATAAGGAGAAATTGCTTAGGAAGTTGGGGAGAAATGTTTATCCATGTCCTGAAGAAATACAGAGCGTAAAAGAAAGTGTTTTTATATTTCTATAAATCGTTGAGGCGTTTGAATAAACCTACGCGATTTTCTCAAGCGAGGAGAAAAGAAAGTAAGAGGAAATTGCTTAGGAAGTTGGGGAGAGTAATGATTACCTATGTCCCGAACAAATAGAGCACGTAAAAGAAAACTAAGTGTGTTTCTATTTCTATAAATCTTACATGTGTTTGAATAGATATGCCCATTTTTTCCTCAAACATGTCCACCGTTCTAGAAATAGAAAGGCTAATTAAAAAAATGGATTGCCCTTATTGTAATTAAAACTAGCAGTATAGCCCGGTATTGCTCGGGTGTAATGAAAGCTTTAAAATTAATCCATGGTCCTGGAGCTCAGACTCTTTTAACGTTGGCACGAAAGACTAAAAAGCAGTAGTTGTTTCCAGTTAAAACGAAACCGTAGACTGAAAGAAAAATTAATGGATGTAAGTCAAATTTTGATTCCTGGTATCGATATCAAATAAGTTTTTTTCGTCGTAAACTGAAGTTTGAAGGCTAAATAAGTCCTCTGAGTAAATGGTATCATGGCTGAGACTAAGAACTACAATTGTACCTACTTCGAGCCAAACCCGAAGCAAAAACTAAAATAAAAGGGCTGAAAAGTTAGACATACAGGCAGATAAACAGACACACACACAAACATCTTTCCTTTTATATATATATATATATATATATTATCGATTTTCTGCACTATTGTAAGAACTGCAACTTTGAAACTTCTGAATATCGTTTCTTATATCTTTGTCTATGAGTGTATCAAATTTGATTAAAATCGGACCATTCCTTCTATAACCCGATTTTTTCGATTATCGAATTTCGATATTTATCAGGGGTACCTGGACGCAAAACTTAGCTACGAACACTCGCAGACGCTTATAGTACAACTGTGTAACTTTTCAAGAAAATCGGTTCAGCTATTTCGGAGTCTATAGGAAACGGATACACACACACACACACACACACACACACACACACACACACACACACACACACACACACACAGACAACTTCCATTTATAAATAAGTTTGGATAATACGATTCAGAATCCACTCAGTGCATAAATGAACTCATGCGATTATGATTATGTATAGAAATATAAATAAAACAATAAAAATGTAGAGGGGTGGATAATTATGTTTGATAGAAGATTCTTTTTTTGTGCCATGTTCCTTCAGGACGTAGGCGATCATGGACTTCTACTTGGCTCTGTGTCTTGTCGCTCTCGGTATTATTTCTCGTGGTATCTCTTCTAAGTCCCGCTCCGTCAACCATTTGCTCAGACATAACAAATACGCTGCTTTCCCCTGTCTCTTCTTCCATGTATCCAACCTGTGAGTATCATGTTCTCCAGGCCTTTCTTCCTCATTACATGTCCCAGGAACCTCATTTGTCTCTTCCTGATATTTATTATCAGTTTTCTTTTCGTTTGCATCCTTTCCAACACTTCATCGTTGCACACGTGCTCCGTCCATGGTATCCTCAGCATCCTTCTGTAAAACCACATTTCTGCTGCCTCAAGCCTCTCCTTCATCTTTGAAATGGATCACAAAAAAATCCAGGGATGAAAGATGACAATAAACAATGACAAAACATGCAAAAGCGTACTGAACACTACACACAGAAATTAAAACATATGTCAGTCAGTTAGGTGCCATACGTGATACACGCTTTGGGCAATCATGTCTCAAAAAAGACATGACTGACTGGGCAGAAGATTATCCCACAGTAGGTTGCCATTGCTTTCTGCAGTAAACTGGTTGCCAGCCACGGCTATAGAACCTAATCTGTCCTGTTATTTAAACTGTAACTGGAGGGAAGAGACAAATTAATACCTTTCCCAAGGGTATTTGCACATAAGTGAAAAAACATATCGGTAGACTAAAGAGGAATGGATCGATAAAAATGTGCATAATTAGAGAGAATGAGCGACACAAATGCAGCAAGTAGGCACAATAGAATAAAAGAATTAACAGGACAAAAATTTTGAAATTTTAATACCAGAATATACTCCTAAATAAACGGAGAGAGAGCATTAGTCTGTGCCGTCATAGAAACAAGTAAAAATTGCAATAATTATCCTATTCTTCGAATTAGTCACAATAAGTTTTTTTAAATTTTGCTAAGCAGTTACATCCCTCTACCTACCACTACTAACGCAAGTATCAAGCCACATACTTCCCACTACCAAAGAAGAAATTACTACTAAAATTCCGCTAGCTATAAAAACCAATATACGCCAACCCTTTTCTTTACTAGAGCAAACCTCTGGGCTTAGAATTTTTCTGATTCTTTGTTGACACGGGTCTGAGAATGCATATCTTAAAATGACGTTGAAAATGGCTATTTCCCTTCTACAGTTTATCTGAATTTGTATATATATATATTAGAGAAATCAACGAAACTGGTTATAAACAAACCGACAATTTGAAATGATTTGTTTGAGCATTATTTTTGATCGATAATCCTTTTTAGTAGATATTCTGTTTTTAATCAAACAGTATTGTATATTTCTTTCTACCAAGCTGATTATTTAAGATAAATTTTTGTTAAGAAAATGAGTGTCATTCGGCAGGATTTGAACCTGCAACCCCTCTCCACATAGGTTAGCCACTAAATGATCTGGCGCGTCTTAGACCTCTCGACCACGAATGACCATCAATCTAAATGAAGTCAAATGAAGCTTATAACACAATTTTCGATTCATTGCAATAACCATATCTGCTCTGAAATGCATCGTAATAACAACACATGTAAACATGTTACGGAAATTAACGAAGAGTAACTAAACTCGTTATAAACACCCGACAATTTATATATATATATATATATATATATATATATATATTTGAGAACGCCTATTTTGTGAGACAGACTCTCGATAGGATGCTCTGCTGATCAATAAAATTTGAAAATTTTCAGACGCTATCTATTCTTCATATCTTTCAAATATGAATTTACTATTTGCTTTTTTACGTACGCAACAAACCCACCGAGTCACACTCAAACGCATATTGGAATACCAAAATATGTCTTCCAAAGGCTAAGCAAAATACTAAGAAACAGGAAAAGTTCAATGGAAGCAAATAAAAGAGGAATAACCGCATATGCAATATCAATCCTCTTATATATAGCAGTTAATGCTGGATAATCTCTTCACGGAAGACTGGAGGCAACAAAAATATGGTTCTACAGAAGGGAGATGAGAATACAATGGATGGAGTGCGAAGAATTCTTAAGAAAAATTGAGACAAAAACAATTTATGAATAACAAATGTACTGACCAGACGTTAGTTACGGTCTCTGGGAGAGAGAAGATAATTTGGCATTATAACAAGTTTGAAGAACGCCAGTACGCTCATCGGTTACGATGGACTTGTAACTATGCTAGCACAACTATCGACAAATCGAAGGTGGCGAAATTCGAACACAGGTCTCATGGTGAGAATGTTACGACATTCAAACCACTGAGTCACGTGCTATATCTCCAGGAGTTTAAATGTAAGGTCAATAGACACCTCCTAACACACTAACTCACTCCCATTCTTTCAAACACGCTAACCATCTGCCCAACCCTCATTCTCGTCATCCTTACCCATCTATTACCTTCCTTCTGATATTTCTTACACCTAACCACTCCTCCTCTTTACCTTCCCCTATGTAGCCCCATGCGCAATAGTGGCAATGGAATGCCTTGCTTGGGGTGAAATGATTAAAAATATATACATATATATATATATATATATATATATACTCTTAAATATAAGAGACAGTGAATGTTTATTATATTTAATCATGAGCCGTTCTAAACGTCGTATTTTGGCTTTAATTTCAGTTGAAAATAAAGATAAAAATTCTCCAACATTTGGATATTTTTTTATTAAGTTGGTTCTAACTGTTGGAGAAGTTTTGTCTTTATTTTCTTGGTTAAACATAATAAATGATTAAACCTAATAGACATTCATAGTCTCTTATATTTAACAGTATATGTTTAGAAAATTATCTGCTGCCTCGATACACTAAATATATACATACATAGTGGGTTATCCGTTCTAGTAGAGAGTAGTTGTGTGTTGTTGCAGATTAACGAAATTTAGCCTCGTTGTAGATAGCCCACTATAAGTTATAAAAAGGGATTATAAAACACGAAAAGCAAATTGAGTATAGAAACAACATTTTATATATACGCATATTAATTAAGGTTTTTACAATTAAAGCAATCTTTTTAGGATGGGTCCAACGGACGTTAAAAGTTCATGGCAATAAAATGCTGAAAAGAGAATTTATGCGTATGAATGTGGGAGCATTGTAAATTAGAAATGTCTTTGATGTATCCGCTCCTTTGGTCGGTAAGTAGTGTAGAGATAGTGAAGAAGAAAAGGAGAGGGAAGGGGGCGAGCATAGTAAATCACTTGACTTAGTCAAGGGAAGTGCTAATTACGCTTGTGCTTTCTCGAGTCTGTCGGTGTCTCTGCCAGTCTCGTGGCGATGCTTTCTGTATCGGCTTTTTATATCGTCTTTGTGGATCACAGCAGATCATTTGGGAATTCACACTCGTATTTGATTCTGGGCTTCCCATTGGGCGATAAATAAAATTCCCGTAGGCTCGCGAACTGGAATCTGATATTTAATTAATTTTTGGCTTTCTGTCGGAATCTCTGCGTGGAGCCGGCTGCGCACCGACCAGTTTTGGTCATTTGCTTTCTGGTCCTGAGAGTGCAAACATCCGGTCAGTCGTTTTGCTCGGTATCACCACACACACACACACACACACACACACACACACACACACACACACACAGAGAGAAATTTATATATATATATATATATATATATATATATATATATATATTTGAGAACTTCTATATTGTGAAACAGACTCACGATTAATAAAATCGGACAATCGTCAGACGCTATTCTTCATATCTCACATCTACCAAGAAACAGGAATATTTCTATATAAACAAAAAAAAAAAAAGAGGGATAAACTCTTATACAATATCAATCCTCTTATATAGCAGTTAATGCTGGGTAATCTTTTCACAGAAGACTGGAGGCAAAAGAAATATGGCCAAACAGAGAATACAATGAACGGAGCGCGTAAACAACGAAGAATTCTTAAGAAAAATGGAAACAAAAAGAATTTTAGAATCCAAAAATGATAGTTGAAACTTCTTGGAGCTGCGAAATATACGAGGATGGCTCGAAGAATATTTCACACAAGATGTAATCGAAGGCAAAAGAACAGGAAATGGCAGACGGTCACCTGCCTGATCAGCTTAGGTGAACGTATGATGGAATGAGGAGGGGGCTAACCATGACGAAATGACAAACGTCAGTAAGAGTTACGAGGAATAGGAGATGGTGGACGGCCATAATCATCAACGCTCCAAAGAGCAAGGCTTTTGATAATGTCTGGTCATTATCAGTAATATTAATGTTGTCAGTGTCATGGAGAAATGTTTGCATTTTCTTCGTCTTGGTATTTTTAAGAAAGCAACATTTCAAATTTGAATATACGTGTAAGGCATAAGTGATATAAGATATTCATATACATTTCGCAAATGCATATACATATATACTAGCACACACACACACACACACACACACACACACACACACACAAACACATATATATATATATCTGTCAGGTGATTTTGATCATGCATTTAACACTTAACTGAATAACCACTGATAGAAAATGTTTTTTTTTTTTAGCTTTATTGCGATAAACTTCAATCCCATTATAAGACTTCACATTACTCAGTCATTAAGGCGTCGTGGTAAAATCCCGAACTTGATTCGAGTAAAAAGAGAGACGGGAAAAAAGAAAGAAAGAAAGAAAGAAAGAATAAAGTAGAGCGTAATGAACGAAAAAAAAAAAGAATGAAAGAGAGATAGAAGGAAAATAGAAAGAAAGAAATAATGAATGAAAGACAATGAAAAAGTGAATGAAAGAACGAAAGAATAAAAAAGAAAGAGGTAATGAACAAAGAAAAATTTAAGAAAGAAAGGACGTAAAAGGTAGAAAAAATGAATAAATGAAAAAAATAAAAGAATGAATGCAAAATAGAATGAAAACATGAAAGAAAGAAAGAATTAAAAAAAGAAGTAAATAACAAAAGAAAGAATGAAAGAAGAAAAAGGCAGAAAGACAGAAAGAAAGAATGAATGAAAAATGAATAAAAAATGAATGAAAGAACAAAAGAATGAATGAAATAAAGAAGAAATGAAAAGAAGAAAAAGAATAGCAGTTTATATTCTGAGATGTGACTGATTTTATGAGCGCAATTTTCGTTTTTTTCATTTTTTTTTTTGAAACACATGATCACAGTTTTCTACGCCATGACTTAATTCAAGAGTTTATATCCGAAGATTGTTGAAAGTAAAAATAAAAAAAAATTAAGTTTGATAGTATTTAATACAACTCTCAAAGTTTTCGGGAATAACATAAAAAGGAGTCCTATTATAACAAAAAAAAGAAAGTACATGTGAGAAATTAAAATATATATGCATACGCGAGTAGAGATATACAGAAATACACATACAAACGGTTAAAGATTAATCATTTTCTCCTTTCACGAGAAGACGAAGAAAGTGAATCATGGGGTGTTAGCTTGAAACTTCTATTCATGCGTTAATATGGTTAAAAATATTTGGTATTCCGTAAATTACAACTCGGAGGAGTTCGAAAAAAAAAAAAACAGCAATTATAATAAATAATATACTATATACCAGAGGTTCCCAATCAGTGGGTCGCAACTCCCTGGGGTGGTGGTCGCGAAGCCTTGGCAAGGAGGGTCGCGACGCCTTGGCAGGGGAGCATGTAGCCTTGTTAGAAGTAGCTTCGGATAACATTAATTGTATTTCATCAATTATATCTTTCAAGTTCTTACATTTTTTTTTTTTAGGTGTAAAGTGATAGTTATGACAGACGTTTTGCAGGTTGTTATTTCTAAGCCTTAAAAAAAATTAATGCATATATTATCCTTATATCTGTCTTGTGTGTCTTACTCTTCTATTACCTCTTCTTTTCAGCACTATCCAACTTCGGCAAGCGAGAACTGAACCGTTCCCTTGCCAAATCTCTTTAAAAAACGTCTTAAAATTTCTTCAATCTTATAGAAATCACAAATGAATGCGTTCCAAATGTTTGGATTTTTTGGTGTTCATGTTTGTAATTATTTAATTGAATTAAAAGAAACCAAATAAATAAATTTCAAATAAATTAGAAATGCAACATCAGGCATCTCTCTAGCTGGGTTGGATAGCTTTTTAGACCTATGATAATATTATTTTAAGAGATATATGTCCTGTTTGTGAATTCAGGTTGCTTTAATTTGGTAATAAATAATTACAGAATTTTAAAATATTAAGATGTTTCTTTCCCTGTCCTTCATAGAAAATAAAAATAAAATTAAGCTGCTGATAGTAAGCCCTAAGTAGGGAGTCGCATGGGTTTCAAACTTTTAGGTAAGGGGTCGCGAGTGCCAAAAGGTTGGGAACCACTGGCCTAAAACGGATGTTCCGTGGACAAAGTTACACATCAATTACGTTGGACCACTAAATGATTACCGAACATCTTGATTCTTTAGGAAAGGAAGTCGAGCGTTATTTCCCTGATCTATCACAGGAACAGGAGGTCCTGGTAAGGAACCCATTTTGCACTGAGCTTGATGTGTCCAGCATCACAGATGATATCCAAGATGAATTTCTGGATCGAAGGAACAACTCTTCAGCTCGTGATCTCTTCAAGGAAAAATCCGTGACTCAGATCTGGTACGCTATGTATCAGTCATACTCCAATGTCAGCATGATAACCTTACGTGTCCTTGTTCCATTTGCTTCAACCTACTTGTGTGAGGCAGGATTTTCCACTTTTGTCAATATAAAAACAAAGAATAGGAACAGATTGGATGTTGGAGATGACATGAGATTGACTCTAACAAACACTCGGCCATGAATTTCAAAGCTTGCTGCTGAAATGCAACATCAGGCATCTCACTAGTTGGATTGTATAGCTTTTTAAACCTATGATAATATTATTTTAAGAAATATATGTTCTTTTTCTGAATTTAGGTTGGACCAATGTGGTTTAGTTTGGTAATAAATAATTAAAGAATTTTAAAATATTTTTAGATGTTTCTTTCCCTGTCCTTCAGAGAAAATAAAAACAAAATTAGGGGGTCGCATGGGTTTCATAGTTTTAGGTAAGGGATCGTGAGTGGCAAAAGGTTGCGAACCAGTGCTATATACTAAAATAAGCTACTAATCTCCGGTGATGAAAGGATAAAAGATCAGTTGCAAGAAAAATGAATTAAAGTTAATATTTTCAAATGATCATTTTCAAGAACTACTTCGCTGAATAACCTAACGTAATAGGACATAATCTATCTTATTCTTCTCCACATTGTCCTTATCTAGGAAGCTTTTATCATTGAATCGCCACGACGTTGAATTATGGCTTAGTAAATTAATATATGCGTTGTGGTGCAGTGGATATCGACTAGAGATAGGGGTGCCGAGTTCGAATACCAGTTTGAATTCTTTGCATTCACTTACGCATAAATACCCTTGGGAAACATATTAATCCGTCTCTTCCCTCCAGTTATGGGTTAAATAATAGAACCGATTGGGTTCTATAGCCTTGGCTGGCAAACAGTCTACCGCAGAAAACAATGGTAACCTAGTGCGGGATAATCTTCTGCTTAGTCAGTCATGTCTCTTTCGAGACATGATCGCCCAAAGCATGTATCACGTATGGCACTTGACTGACTGAAATTAATATACTAGTCCATAATTATTCTAGTGAGTTATGGCTTCATATTAACTACAAGAAAATTGAATGCTTGGTTGTTAGCAACACTCAAATTACAGATTAAATATATCGAAATCAAACAGATGTAAAAATTTAGATATCTGTGAAGCGTATGAAGAGGGGACGGAAATTGGGATGGCGAAAAGCACCTTCAAAAAGTTGAGCAAAAAATATTGTTAGAAACAAAGAAAAGAGCACTGAACTGTTATATTGTATCAGTCAGTCAGTTAACGGCCATACGTGATATACGCTTGGGCGATCATGTCTCGAAAAGGACATGACTGACTGGACAGAAGATTATTCCGCACTGGGTTGCCATTACTTTCTGCGGTAGCTTGTTTGCCAGTCACGGCTTTAGAAACAAATATGTCCTGTTATTTAACCCACAAATGGAATGAAGTGACCAATTAATACCTTTCCCAATTTATTTGCGCGTAAGTGAATGCAAAGAATTCAACTGGAATTGTATCAGTCCTCCTATATAGTAGTGAATGGTGGTATTTTTTTTATATCAAAGATACAAGCTTTTAAATGACATTTAAATTTATATACAATGTAAATCTTTTGCAAAACAATAATTAACGAAGAAAAGCTATTGCAGATGATTAAGTTGGTGAATTGAATTTAGTATATAATTATTTTTATTCTTTTTAACCCAGATGAGTGGGGGATATATTAGTGTTTATAAGCGTTTTAGAATTATTCATCTTGCTTGTAGTTAGACTGCATTTGATTGCGGTAGAGTAGGTTGATATGTTTAGGGTTACTTAAGGTAGTATTATGTTCTTTTTTATTTATATTAATACTAGCAGTATAGTCCGGCATTGCTCGGGTGTAATGAAAGCTTTAAAACTAATCCATGGTCATAGAGCTCAAACTTTTTGGACGTTAGCACGAAAGACTAAAAAGCAGTAGTTGTTTCCAGTCAAAGCGAAACCGTAGATTGAAAGAAAAAATGAATGGATTTAAGTCAAATTTTAGTTCCGCTATCGATGCCAAATACGTTTTCCGTCGCAAAACTGATTTTTGAAGACTAAATAAGCCCTCTGAGTAAATAGTATCATGGCTGAGACTAAAACTACAATTATACCTACTTATAGCAAAACTCAAAGAAAAAACCAAACTAAAAGGGCTGAATTCCTGATTTTGATCAGACCCGATAGGATAACGGGGTATCGATTATTCAATATCGGAGTCAAATAAGTGCTCCAAGAATAAACTAACTTAAGTAAGTCCATGAAAACTTATCGTAACCATCGTGAGTAAAATTGGAGAAAATGAGCCATATTGATGGCTGAATATCGGTTTTTGATCAGATTCAATAGAATATCGGGGCTATTGATTTCCGATATCGGGGAAAATGAGTCGTCTGAGAAGATCTACTAATGTTTGAGACTAAAAACTATAATTTTACTAATTTAGAGCAAATTCTGCAGCAAGAAAGGGCTGAAATCCTGAGCTTTATCAGACCTAATCGGATATCGGGGTATCATTTTCCGATATCGTGGGGAAATCAGAAAAAATAAATAGCCCATGACATGACCGGAAGCCTAAAGAATATTTATGTGATGTTTGGTGAGAATAGGATAAAAATTGTGGATTTGTATAAAAGACATACAGACACACACAAACATTATATATGCCTTATATATATATATATAAATAGATTTCTTAAAGCTTGTTCAATTTGTTCATCAATAATTTAATTACGAAACGTATTATTAATGAGAAATTTTTTAATGATTATTTTTTAATTCAGTGTAGAAAATATTTTCCGTGGAAGAATTTACTTTTGCACTATTTAAATTTTGTATAATTGCTATTTTGTAATAGGATATTCACATTTGTAGTTGAAAGTGCAAGTGTTTATGCTAGTTCGATTTTATATGGGAAGGTAGTAAATGTATTATTAGTATTACTTGTGTCTATCAATATATTAAGTAAAGAAAATTTATTATTAATTTATACGTTCATATTGTGAATTTAACAACAGCGTATTTGTGTAAGCTTTTCTATAATTCATCTATGTTTTTGACTAAGATGAATATATCATCTACGTATCTTAGATAGATGGAAGGTTTTTCAGTAGTACTAAATATCTCATTTTCAAGCTTAGTTATGTGGAAGTTATTAAATATTGGTTCAAGAAGTGAACCCATAGAGAGATCATCATGTTACACGTAGATATTATTTTAATTGTCATAGAAGAATCTCAGTGGTACAAGTCAAAACGGAGGTTTTTTTAGAGGTATTAAATATTTTTTCAAGCTTAGCCATGTAGAAGTTACTAAATATTGATTCAAGAAGTGAACCCATGGAGATATCATCACGTTATATGTAGATATTATTTTGACGGTCATAAAAGGAAACCTCATTGGTAAAAGTCAAAAGTAGTTTTCCGTAAAATATCAGGTTTAATTTTTAAAAAAGGGTAGATAGGGATTGTTGTAAATATTTTTTATAATTATAGAAATTATTTCTTTATTAAGACACTGGTAACTAAACGTTCAACATCAAGTTAGGCTATAGTTTCATCATTAGGTTTTTGCTTTTTTTTTAGTTTTGAATTATTTCTTGATTTATTTTAATACTATATTTACGAGATATGTATGGTGTAATGAGTTGGTTAATAATTTTGATTAATTGGTAAATCGGATTAGTGATTTAAGATATGAAACGGAAAGGGAAGTTTAGATTTAAGTACTTTTTATAGAGAAGATTTACACTACATATGCCGGATTCAAGCTCATTTGCACAACATTTAAAGTTATCTTCCTGACCACATTCACGACCAAGAGAAATATTGTTCCACAATACAAGTGTACTCCTCTGCGAGAATAAAAACAATAACTTCAACTTCTTGAAGCCTTTTATATACAAAAAATACAACCACCACTAAATAAGATTAATTATGAATATAGAATCAATGTTTTAAAATGTCTATTAGAGTAACTTCTAAATTATCTAAATTAAAATCAAAGGACAATTATAACAGAATGTTTCATTGTATATAAATTGTAACTTTCGGGAATGTTTTTACAAATATAGATTACCTCCCTTATATATTTTTTTTAATTTTTAATTTTTGAATTAACAAAACGCGTTTCATGCGCATGTACAGAAAAAATTCACAACTATCAACCATATTAATATTTGTCTTAGTAAACCACCCTTAAAGATGATCTTGGATGAAATTGAAAGTACTTGAGAAAATAAAAAGAATGAGAAAAAATTACAGCGTCTTCGTTAATGAGTTTAATTACAATATTAAGAAATTAATCCATGAATCCAAGAGGATTGTAATAAAAATGTACATAATATATCTAGATTATTCAGTCAAACATTCTTGAAGATATGCTACCGAAATATATAGATACGAAATTTTACGAAATCCATTAAAAAATGAATTTACTCTGACATATTTTTAATTTCTTTGTTTAAACATTATGTTTAATGGATTCTCGTTTTCGAGTAGATGCTCTGTTTGTATATAATTAAACAATATATTTATTTATATCTACAGGCTTGAAATCTTATTAAGAAAATATGGGCTCCCCGTCAGGATTTGAACCTGCGTACTCTAGGGAAAAACGCTCAGTTTATCTGATGTGTATTAGACGGCTCGACCACGAAGGGCTTACAGTAAAAGAAACCAGAAATAATGCCTTTAAACGCATATTTTCCTGATCTTTCGAATAATTTATATCTGTTCTGTGTTCACATCTTAATACACGCAAATATATAGGAGTTAATACATTTTGTAATGGATTTCCTCAAAATTTCGTAAATAAATTGTCTTTGTTTACATTAGGATATGAAAACACAACTCGTATGGATATTCCGAAAAATTGGGAAATTGTGTGTTTAAAAGCACTATTCGGATTTGGTCGAGGGGTTAAAATACGTCAGGCCTAATAACAGTTTCTCCTAGGGGATGCAGGTTCGAATCTTCTCGAGGACGCATATTTTCCTAACATGATTTCTCGATTATTTTGTAAAAAATTTGTGTATATATAGAGAGGTAGACTCGCCGACTGACGCCAATTCGGTCGGGTTTCAATCCTGGGTAAAAAGCAATCGGCAGTCTAACCGTACTGATGAGCTGTGATACAGCGAAACAGATCTGTCTGCGGATGACTATATATTCTTCATTTGTAAACGCGTTATTACGCGACCTAGGTTTCTACCATGTGGTGTCTTCAAGCGATTTGCAATAACTGAATAATTGAAGATACCATATGGTAGAAACTTAGGTCGCGTAATAACTCGTTTACAAATGAATAATATATATATATATATATATATATATATATATATATATATATATATATATTATTTGTTTGAACATTATTTTTAATAGATAGTCGTATTTCGTTAGATGATCTGTATTTTTTTTTTTGTTTTTAATAATTAATCAGTATATTTATTTACGTCTACTGGCCTGAATAAAAAATAATGTTTAAAGAAATAAATGAAAAATATGTCGGAGTTAATACATTTTGTAACGGATTTCGTAAAAATTCTGTAAAAATTCCGTAGATAAATTGTATTTGTTTACATTTATAGGGGAAAAGGACATTTATTCATCGGGGAAAAGGACATTTATTCATCGGGGAAAAGGACAAGTATTACAGTGGTTGACAACGAAAAGAGTGACTACTTGAATAAACCACTCTCCCATAACAAGAAAATACTGCTGCCATTATTTACAACGTTGAAAGCATTCTTCCTAATCTTCTAAGATAGGAAGGAGCGTGTAAACATCTTGTCTATGCGATGCAAATCAATCTTTTCATCTATTCGATGCGGATGACTGCAGATCCATCAATTATATCTTAAACATTATTTTGCTTCCCGCCTCCACCCCATCTCTCTCTCTCTCTCTCTCTCTCTCTCTCTCTCTCTCTCTCTCTCTCTCTCATTGTCTTTAATAGACTGAATACATACTTCTTTGGGAAAAAGAAAAAGCACACAACCAATGTCAGTTGTCATATCTAAACGTCAAACTTTCGGAGAAAAGAATTTTTTTAACGATACGAATGACATGAGATAAATCTATATAAAAGAACTGATGTTGATCAAATCAAGGAAACTTTCCATAACAAAAAACATAACAAAAAAAAAAAAAAAAATTAAAATAAAAATAAATCAAAAACAAAGTAATCATTACCTATTTTATTTAAAAACAATCATTAACGATTCTATTTTTAGGTTCTGCCGTGCGGAGTGTCACATGATACTGTTAGAAAAGAACAGCTGAATAATACTAATAAAATCTAGTAAACAAAACTAAAAATTAAATACACGAACACAATCCTCAACAGACGCGCGTACCCCCCCCCCACACATATAAATATACCATATGTTTGAAAAATATATCTATTTTTATTAACATCTAGACTAACTATCTGCCAGTTCTCTTCACATATATCTAGCTCAGATCATTAGTTTGTTTCATAGTATCTCTCTCTCTCTTTATATATATATATATATATATATATATATATATATATATATATATATCTGTCTGTTTACCCCTTCCAGTCTGTTCCTATCTATCTATCTATCTATCTATCTATCTATCTATCTATCTATCTATATCTACTTATATTGACCTATTCATATCTCTCTACCTACGCCAGTTCATACCTATCTATCTATCTATCTATCTATCTATCTATCTATCTATCTATCTATCTATCTATCTATCTATATCTACTTATATTGACCTATTCATATCTCTCTACCTACGCCAGTTCATACCTATCTATCTATCTATCTATCTATCTATCTATCTATCTATCTATCTATCTATTCTATTACAGTTTCGTTTATATCTATCTATCTATCTATCTATCTATCTATCTATCTATCTATCTATCTATCTATCTATCTATTACAGTTTCGTTTATATCTATCTATCTATCTATCTATCTATCTATCTATCTATCTATCTATCTATCTATCTATTACAGTCTCGTTTATATCTATCTATCTATCTATCTATCTATCTATCTATCTATCTATCTATCTATCTATCTTATATGTAAAATATATCTAGGTTTTTAGCATCTAAGTATCTGCCAGTTCTCTTTGCATACATCTGGCTCAGATCATTAACATGTTTCTCACTATCTCTCTTTTTTTCTCTGTATCTCTCTCCATATATATTCTAGTCCGTTCACATCTATCTATCTATCTATCTATCTATCTATCTATCTATCTATCTATCTATCTATCTATCTATCTATCTATCTATGTATCTATCTATCTATCTATCTATCTATCTATCTATATTTTCATATCTACTTATATTGACCTATTCATATCTCTCTACCTACGCCTGTTCATATCTATCTATCTATCTATCTATCTATCTATCTATCTATCTATCTATCTATCTATCTATCTATCTATCTATCTTTTCATATCTACTTATATTGACCTATTCATATCTCTCTACCTACGCCTGTTCATCTATCTATCTATCTATCTATCTATCTATCTATCTATCTATCTATCTATCTATCTATCTATCTATCTATCTATCCTAGTAGCCTTTAAAACACCCAATTAAATTTCGAAACTATATTCAGCATAATGAGAGAAGGCCTCGCAATATCGGATGTAAAGTAGTTTGCTGTTTTTCCCTGGTGCGTCCCCATTAACGTACATCCGTTACATACGCACGCACGCACCCATAAATAAAGAAAAAAACAAAATCGTACAAATAAATACACGACCAAACCAAGTCCCACAATCGGAGCTTAAGCAAAATTCATCTTTTAATGATCGTTATAGAAATCAAGAGATTTTCTCTTATTTCGAGTATGAGAAATCGATATAATTTTTTTTTTTTTTTTTTTTTTTACTAGGGTGCCATACATTTTTGGCCTTGAATTAACCCCAAGAAGTAGGAACGTTCCTGGGAAGCGATGCAAAATGCAGATAGGGGTTATAAATAGATAACCAAATAACAGAACGTTTTCTTTTTTCTTGTCGTTGTTAAAGAAAAAAAAATCCACTTTATTTTTTTTTACTTCTTTTCTCTTCCAACGCAACTTTTCGGTGCGCATGTGATACTCAAAAAGACACCATACAATATACAAAACACATGCCTCAGGCCCACTGTAGCAGTTGAAGTAACTGCGCGTTTTAAAACTCCACTAGGGGGCGGTGTTCGAGTCAAAATAAAAGTTAATATTTTCAAATGATCATTTTCAAGAACTACTCAGCTGAATAATCTAACGTAATATGACATAATCTATCTTAGTCTTCTTCACATTGTTCTTATCTAGGAAGCTTTATCATTGAATCACCACACCGTTGAATTATGGCTTAGTAAATTAATATGTGCGTTGTGATTCAGTGGATATCGACTCGGAACGAGAGATCGGGGTGCCGAGTTCAAATTTCACTTGAATTCCTTGCATTCACTAACGCACAAATACACTTGGGAAAGGTATTAATCCGTCTCTTCCTCCCCAGTTATGGGTTAAATAATAGAACAGATTGAGTTCTAGAGCCTTGGCTGGCAACCAGTCTACCACAGAAAGCAATGGCAACCTGCTGCGGGATAATCTTCTTCTTAGTCAGTCATGTCTCTTTCGAGACATGATTGCCCAAAGTATGTATCATGTATGGCACTTGACTGGCTGAAATTAATATACTAGTCCATTCATATTATAGTGAGTTATACCATCACATGTACTACAAAGAAACAGAATGTATTGTCATAAGTAAAAAGAGGAGACAAAAATGCCAATTACAGCCCGGGGATACAAACATCAAGCAGGTTCAGAAATTTAAATACCTGGGAAGTGTTCTAATAGGTTAAGGAAAGTGTATCATTGGGGTCCGAAGGCGTATTGGCAAGGCCAACGGTTCAGTGCAAAGGCTGATAAGAGTATCAAGAAACAGGAAAAATTCGTTGGAAACAAAGAATAGAATACTGGATTGTTGTGATGTCTGTCTTTTAATATGGCAGCGAATGCTGGAAAATCTTATCAAAGATGAAGGAAAGATCTGAAGTAACCGAAATCTGGTTCTACAGAGGGATGCTGAGAATGCCATGAACCAGTGTTTTGGAGAGGATGGAAATAAAAAGGAGACTGATACTGTTATAGTGAAACATCTTGGCATCCACGAGAATAGAATGCTCTACTTTATAAAAGACGTTAACGAGCGGTACGACGGGAAATAAGTCTTAGGCGAAGGCATTCACTATTCGATAGTCGATTCCGCTCCAACCTGTGGTTTGCTTATATGTGTATTATTGTTAATTGTACCTTAGTACAAAAAATCTGTATTTCTTATTCCTGGTGTGGAGTTCCATTCTTCAACTGATCTTTTTATACTGTATTTCTTTACGGGATATATCAGATACTTAACATCAGGAAAAGACAGCTGAAGTTTCAAATCCCAAAACTCAGCACATCAATTAGAGGGTTTATAAATTATGATTCATTTGTATGGGATAAATTGGCTCATTTCATCAGACCAAACTATATTTATTCCATTCGGTACAAGAATATTTATACTGAATGGAACGAAAAAAGTGTGTTTTGATGAAATGAGACACTTTAGCTCATACAAATGAATTATAATTTTTAATCATTCTAAATAACGTGTTGAGTTTTTTCCCTATAAATATCATATTGCTTTGGATAACATATATTGAGATCTCTATACAGATTCAGCACTTCATATTTTAAGTTATCCTCGCTATTCACGGACATGACATCATTACATATATATATATATATATATATATATATATATATATATATATAATGATTGGCATTTTTGTCTCCTCGTTGTAATTGGCATTTTTGTCTCCTCTTTTTAATGATGACCATACATTCTGTTTCTTTGTAGTTCATGCGATGGTATAACTCACTATAATATGAATGGACTAGTATATTAATTTCAGTCAGTCAAGTGACATGCATGATACATACTTTGGGCAATCATGTCTCGAAAGAGACATGACTGACTAAGCAGAAGATTATCCCGCAGCAGGTTGCCATTGCTTTCTGTGGTAGACTGGTTGCCAGCCAAGGCTATAGAACTCAATCTGTTCTATTATTATTATTATATATATATATATATATATATATATATATATATATATATATATATACATGATTATCAGCCGAACAAATGTATCTCCTTTACTTTCTAAGGAGATATTCTGTTCATATGGTAGCAAAATATTCTGATTGACACCAATAAGCGAATATGCATCCTGTTTCCACGAGATATGTAATCAATATGTTGGGGATATCTTATTGTTAAAATATTCTATTCTATAATATAAAACACCATGTGATGTAATATATATTTATTAAGCACAAGCAGGTCTTCCCTATTTACTCATTGTACATTCCGTAGTTAAAGTAACGGGACGCATTACTCGAGGACAGTAAATGAACATAAGTCGTGTTACCATTCCGGAATATGCCGTTAAGAAATAGGGAAGATCAGATTATTTACCAATAGTTTTATATATTTTGTTTTCTGTTATCTTCCTATGCGTAGTTTTGCTTTTTTATTCTTCTTCTATGTGCCCTGCCCTTTCAGAACGTAGGGGATCATGGCCTTCCACATCTTCCTATCCCTGGTTGTCTTTAGCACGCTTTCTCATCTTACCTCACCCAAACCCCGCTCTTCTCTCCACGTGCTCAGGCCCTTCAAATATACTATCTACTGCTTTTCCCTGTCTCTCTTTTCCGCTGTCTGACCTGTGAGTATCAGAATCTTCAAGCCTTCTTTTCTCATCACACGTCCCTAGAACTTCAGCTATCTCTTATTAACGCTAACGATTAATTTCCTTTTCGTTTCCATCCTTTTGCTCACATGCTCGATCCATGATATTCACAGCATCCTTCTGTAGAACCACATTACAGTTGCTTCAAGTTTTTCTTTCATTTTTGAAGATATTGGCCAGCATTCACTGCCATATTGAAGAAATCCAGTACTCTCTTCTTTGTTTCTAGTGAAATTTTCCTGTCTATTAATACTCTACTCAGCGTCTGGAATTTTTCTTTCGCCATGACAATTCGTCTTCGCATCTCTGTGTCGCGTTTTCCTTCTTCCGTTAGAACACTTCCCAGGAATTGAAATTTTTGTACTTGATTTTCGTATCCCCAAGCTCTGCCTATGAAGCCAGGTGCAATCGAATGCGAACTTTCGCTTTCAATGGCTTCAAAAGAAATATTCTTTTCTAGATTAAGCGACTGATTTAACGGTACGGATAAAAATTCTAGATTAATAACGGATGAAATATAATAACGTTAACTATGGTATTAAATAAACTAGTAATACTACTACTGCTACTAGTACTAATACTACTACTACGAATAACAAGGAAGTTAAAGTAATGAATAGATACATCAGGAAATTAAGGACCGAATTTTAAACACTGACCACATGTAAAAAAAAAAAAAGAAGGCGGAAAAACACTCGTCAGTAATGAAAACTCTTTTCAGATAGCTAAAATAGGATTTCTGGATGTGCATTTTGGTGCAGTTGATATCGGCTCAGAATGAGAAATCGGAGAGTCGAGTATATATATATATATATATATATATATATATATATATATATATATATATATATATGACAAAAAGAGGTCAATTCAATATAAATAAATTAACCAGACATATACATCGGCATGAGGATGGTCAACACAATAAAAAGCATTTAACCACCAGCAAATCCTACAACACTTATGAAACAGCATTCTTCAAGCAAATAAAAGAAATCACTCACACACAAAGATATCAAATTACACTAAACATCATACAAATATAAAAAGTAATTAAGAAACAACAGCAAAAAATTCCTGAAGAGGGAAGACATCACACTAATGATTTCACCGAACTTCAAAGTTAACCTGACTGAAATAATACTACTCAGCTAAGTCACAAACCTCCCCACATTAATTCTCTGTCTGACTGTCTCACTATATATAAACAGTGTAAAGAAACAGTGTAAATATTTGAGTATATATATATATATATATATACACACGAGAAAAAATCGCAAGATCGCTCGTGTGTTTTTGTTCTACGTCACTGCCTCTTGGTTAATCCTTTTTGGTTAGTTTTGTATCGAGCACTTTTCTTTCTTTGTGGTTCGTTCCGTTTGAGGGTTTTTTTTTCTTTGCTGTGAAGTACTGTATGTATTGTCGGTGCTCCGCAGTTTTCTTTTTTTTTTCCCCTCATTGCCAAAGCTTTATAGCGGCGGACAATAACGGAGTTAGATTCTGCCGGTTATTCGTGGTCCTAAAAATTACTTGTGTAAGATTTTAAGATTTGTATACGTACAGAGTCGATTTTATTATTATATATATATATATATATATATATATACTCAAATATTTACACTGTTTCTTTCGAGACATGATCACCCAAGCGTGTTTCCCGAATGGCACTTAACTGACAGACTGATGGTATGCTTTAAATATTACTGACCATCTCTTCATATCTATGCATACAGATGCATAGGGCGTAGTCCAGAAGAATAGCCAGGAATTCTTATTTTTATCCATGTCGTACTCCTGATGATGTTTGAAATGTTTTGTTTTAGAATCCTCTCCGGATATTTCACATAAACATTAACTGGCTATAGTGTATTTATTAACAACATTGCAAGAACTTTGATACATCTAACGAACTGGTCCATGTCGTACTCCTGATGATGTTTGAAATGTTTTGTGTTAGAATCTTCTCCGGATATTTGAGATTTTCTGAACCGATAAAGTTCCTCAAAGAAGGTCGTTTCACTGTGCAGGGCTAGGAGGTTTTTCCCGTCTGAATCCATCCTGCACGTATATAAATCTATCATCCGCCCGTGAACTGAATACTGCGGCCAATGGATGAGAAAAGGAAGCCTCTAATAATGTGGTCATATGCAACTGTCAGATCAACATAGCAGGTTGATACTTTCCTGTTAGAGAGATATTCAATTTCCTAGAGTTCTCTGATTGTATTTATGCCATCATTAGATTCTTTATGAGAATAAAACTTCCTGTTTTATCTAAACTTATTTATAAAGGAATGTGCGTTGTGGTGCATTGGATATCGGCTCGGAACGAGAGATCGGGGAGACGAGTTCGAATTTCAGCTGAATTCATTGCATTCACTTACGCGCAAATACCCTTGGGAAAGATATTAATCCGTATATTTCTTCCTGTTATGAGTTAAATAACAGGCCAGATTGGGTTCTATAGCCTTGGTCAGCAACCAGTCTACCGCAGAAAGCAATGGCAACCTACTGCGGGATAATCTTCTGCCCAGTCAGTCATGTCTCTTTCGAGACATGATCGGCCAAGCGTGTATCACGTATGACACTTAACTGACTGACTGATTTATAAATGGAACTTTGTCTCTGTGTGTGTGTGTCCGTTACCTATAGACTCCGAAACGGCTGAACCGATTTTCTTGAAAATTTACACAGTTGTACTATAAGCGTCTGCGAGTGTTCTTAGCTAGGTTTTGTGTCGATGTAACCCCGATAAACATCGAAAATCGATAATTGAAAACATCGGGTTACATTTTAATCAAATTTGATACACTCATAGACAAAAACTTAAGAAACGATATCCCGAAGTTTCAAGGTTGCAGTTCTTACAATAGTGCAGAAGATCGATAGTATATATATATATATATATATATATATATATATATATATATATAAGGCAAGATGTTTGTGTGCGTCTCTGTTTATCTGCCTGTATGTCTGTATTTTTTCAGCCCTTTTTTTAGTTTCTGCTTCGGATTTGGCTCTAAGTAGGTATAATTGTAGTTCTTAGTCTCAACCATGATACCACTTACCTCGAGGTCTTATTTAGCCTTCAAAATTCAGTTTACGACGAAAAAAATTTTATTTGATATCTATACCAGGAAATCAAATTTTGACTTACATCTATTCATTTTTTTTCAGTCTACAGTTTCGCTTTAACTGGAAACAACTATTGCTTTTTAGTCGTTCGTGTCACCGTCCAAAGAGTCTGAGCTCCAGGACCATGGATTAGTTTTAAAGCTTTCATTACACCCGAGTAACACCGGGCTATACTGCTAGTCGAAGAATAATTATAGGATTATTTCTCTGAGTAAATTTAGAATAGAATCTTTTCTAATAAATTACACTGAGCTTTACGATGGGAATAGTTTTTTTTTAATCATTTCACCCCGAGCATGGCGGAAACGCCACTGATGTGCAGGGGGCTACATAAATGTAAAAAGATTAATTAGAAAAGAGTGAGAAGTACAAACTAGTTAGAAAGGAACAATAGAAAGCTGAGAAAGCAGGTGCGATGACAGATACATAGGTGGAGAGAAAGGGAAGGTTATACAGGGGTGGGGAGAGAGCTGGAGTCCAGTGTTTAGTAGATGAGTATTGACTTTGCATTTAAATTTCTGGAGGTTGTAGCCGTCAGGAAAGCAAGAATACGGGAGCGAGTTCCACAGGCGGGAAGTGCGAGAGAAGAAGCTGCAGGAGTAGAATTGTCGTCTGCATTTGGCTAACCTGACTGTGAATGGGTGGGACCCAGTTGCCAGTCTGGTTGCACTAGTAAACACCTGTTGAGGAGGCGTCAGTGACTTAAGTTCGTTTGAGCAGAAGCCATGAAAGTATTTATAGAACAGACAAATGGAGGCCACATTTCGACGATGAGGAAGTGGCTGCAGTCGAGCCGCCAGATCAGTACCTATCACATTACAGACTCTCCTTTGGAGCCTGTCAAGAACACTGAGGAGAACGGCAGGGTCACCTGACCATAAATGGCAGCAGTACTCCATGCACGGACGGATGGTTGACTTGTATATATTGAAGTAGTTTAAAACCATTTTCAATGTATTTCCCCATGTCCTGGAAAAACTGAGTGTCACAAAGAGGTTTTAAATAGGAGCCGATAATTATTTTAGATTTTGTTTTACCGGTGTGAATAAAAGTTTATGAAGAATATTTTTCTAAGTGGATAGTTTTAGATATTTATTAATCGAATAGAAAATTATAACATAATCAAGATGTTGACGTTCTACATAACTTTAGTCAGAAGCTTAAGAAGGAAGCCTCAATTGTCATTGAAAAGAGCAATAACGATAATTGAAACTGAGAAATCTTATTTTCCTGAACAATTGTGTTAAAGAAACATTTTATAAATTTCAATCAGATTTGGCACTGACTTCTCCGTTATTGAATTCTAATATTAACATTACCATATACACAAGATTAAGCAAACTTTGTATATTAAATATAAAACCCCTACAAAAAAATAATAACACAAAACAAAAATATTTTTTGAACTCTACCTCTTCTTTAATGATAACCCTTTGGAACAGAAACCTCAAGCAGTAATGAAGAACATAAAATTATATTTTATTCTTAACTTATTATTTCGGCCATCCCATAAAACACTGCGTGACAGAGCACATCCGTGCTAACTTAACGATAAAGTTTATTGATTTCAGCATCTCTGACCATTGGAATATGCAAAGTATGACAGATATTAGAGTATACAAATCCAACTTTGAATGTGATTACAGACAACTTGTAATTAAACTGTTAACTGCAGCCAACAAAACAGTTTGTTTCTGCGTACATAAACCTCTAAAAACATCGCGGTATACGATTCAAGCTTTTAAAGATGAAAGGTTCTTTTTAGAATTAATGTTATTGAGTCTTCATTAAGTAGACCGCGTGAGGTTATCCCAAGAATACCTCGAGGGTAAAAGATACATCCATAGGACGACAATCCTGAGTTTAATGAATTAATACATGAAAGAAACAAATAGATTATTGGATGACCTCCCCTGTGAGGAGAGGAAGGCCCCGAAACGGTGCACATTCTCTCCTGATGACCCCAATTTAAACATAAATTCGAAAGGTTAAAAAGAAGTTCAATGAAGTCATATGCCGTAGAGAAGCTTGGTGGAAATGTTATTGGTATGAGGAGTATTTTATATTCAACTCGCTTCAGGTGAGTGTCAATTACTTTCCAGAAAGTTCCTTCTTCTTGTATGCATCATGGTGAAAGTATTAATGAATAATTCATTAATTAGAAAATTTATGAAAGTCGACACTTCACAACTCTGGTTTTCATTCTCATAAAGAATCTAATGATGGCATAAATATAAGTAGGGAACTCTAGGAAACTGAATATCTCTCTAACAGGAAATTATAAACCCTATATGTTGATCTGACAGCTGCATATGACCACATCATTAGAGGCTTCCTTTTCTCATCTATTAGAAAAGGACCTTCGAAGTAACGAATCCAATAAATTTTACTTTATATATATAATCATTCCACCCCAAGCAAGGCAGTTTTACTGCTACGCAGGGGGTTGCAGAGGGGAAAGTGATGAGAAAGAGGGGTTAGTTATGAGAAATATCAGGAGGAGGGTAATAGACGGATGTGAATACCGGTGTAATGCGGTAGAGTAGATGAAAAAAGAGCTTGAGAGAAAGAATGCGTATTACTAAGATAGGAGATGTCTATTGACCTTACATTTAAATTCTTGGAGATTGTAGCTGTCGGGAAAGCAAGTATATGGAAGGGAATTCCACAGGCAGAAGGTGCGATAAAAAACCTGTTAGAGTAGAAATTGCGGTTACATTTTATCTTTTTCTTTGTAAAAGAGCGGAACCTAGTTGCTAATCTAGTAGCTCGTGTAAATTCATACCTAGGGGGCACCAGTGATCTAAGTTCAGAAGCCGTGAAAGTATTTGGGAAGAGCCACGTCACGCCGGTGAGAGAGCGACAATTCGGTATCGATCACATTACAAATTTGTCAAGAATCCCGAGGTGAATAGCAGCGGCACACGACCAGATGTGGCGGCAGTATTCAATACACGGCCGGATGGTAGATTTATATACGTGCAGGATGGATTCAGGCGTGAAACAACTTCATGGCCCTGTACAGAGAACCGACCTTCTTAGCGGAACTTTATCGGTTCATGAAATTTCAAATATCCGGATAGAATTCTAACACAAAACATTTCAAACATCATCAGGAGTACGACATGGAGAAAAATAAGAATTCCTAACTATTCATCTGGACTATACCCTGTGCATCTGTATGCATAGATATGAAGAGATGGTCAGTAATATTTAAAGCATACCAGACCACACCCAAAATAAATCAACTAAGCGGAGACAGGATGTGCATTGTGGTGCAGTGGATATCGACTCGGAACCAGAAATCAGAGAGCCGAGTTCGAATTCCAGTTGAATTCCTTGCATTCACTTGCGCGCAAATACAATTGAAAAAGGCATTAATTCGTCTCTTTCCTCCAGTTATGGGTTAAATAATAGAACAGATTGGGTTCTATAGCCTTGGCTGGCAACCAGTCTACCGCAGAAAGCAATGGCAATTTGGGGAGCCGACTCCGAATTCCAGTTGAATTCATGGCATTCTCTTACGCACTAATACCCTTGGGAAAGGTATTAATCCGTCTCTTCCCTCCAGTTATGGGTTAAACAATAGAACAGATTGGGTTCTATAGCCTTGGCTGGCAACCAGTCTACCGCAGAAAGCAATGGCAACGTTCTGCGGGATAATCTTCTGCCTAGTCAGTCATGTCTCTTTCGAGACATAATCACCCAAGCGTGTATCATGTATGGCATTGAACTGACTGAATAGGAGACAACAATCCTGCTTTCACCCCCGAAGCCAATGCACTGATGATGATGGGGCTATGCTGTTGACATTAGTATTTATATTTAGAATCAGAATGATGTCAACAACATCCTAAACCATGTGTTTTGAGAAATAGGAATAAAAATAGGTGTCATACGTAATACAGGCTTAGGCGATCATGTATCGAGACAAACGTGACTGAAATGACGATTTTTCCGCATGAGATTGCCATTACTTTCTGCAGTAGGCTGGTTTCCAACCAAGGCTATAGAACCAATCTGTCTTGTTATTGTCCTGGAAAGAACAGACGGATTAATGTCTTTCTCAAGGATATTTGCGAGTAAATAAATGCAACCAATTCAACTGGAATTTGAACTCGGCTCTCCGATTTCTCGCTCCGATCCGATATCGACTGCACTGACAACACACATCCTTAGCCTTCTAAGATCCAAAGTTAAAATAGATTTGAGCGAGTGAAGAACGCCCTTTTTCGAGCAGTGTTGAGATAATCAAGATTTTGAGGTCCCACTCTATTTCAAATAAAACATTAGGAACGAAGATCCCATCAACACCGGAAGAAAGATCTCCTAGGCATGAGAAACCTATTTCCCTGAGAAATTGTTTTAAGGGAATGATATTATAAATTCAAACGAGAATAAATCCTGCTGCTCGGTCAATAAATGCCGACAATTTTCTTATAAGAAAGCGGCTAACTTTACTATTACGCTTAGTGTTTAACATGATATTTAGGAAACGTAATGTATCTCTAGGATGTGCCTTGTGGTACAGTGGATATCGGCTCGAACGAGAAACCGGGGAGCCGAGTTCGAATTTCAGCTAAATCCATTGTATTCACTTATGCGCAAATACCCTTGGGAAAGATATGAATCCGTCTCTTCCTTCCAGTTATGGGTTAAATAACAGGACAGATTGGGTTCTATAGCCTTGGTCGGCAACCAGTCTACCGCAGAAAGCAATGGCAACCTACTGCGGGATAATCTTCTGCCTAGTCAGTCATGTCTCTTTCGAGACATGATCGCCCAAGCGTGTATCACGTATGGCACTTAACTGACTGAATGTATCTCTAGAGATCTCCTGATAACGTGAAATAAAAAAAAAATCCGTTCTTTCTATAGAAAAAAAAAAAGAAAGGAAACCGTCCTATTGTTGATAAATTTAGAGACTCGCACTTTTTCAGCCGACTTCTTACAAGAAGAGCACGTGGAGTTGAGCAGCTTATGAAAGGAAGACTACAGATACATCAACTTACCTTAATGTTACTTTCTCATGCTTAATATTGCCTTTACTGATCTCCTTATTCTATGTTCTATGACCCTTCAGGACGTAAGCGATCATGGTCACCCACGTCTTCTTATCCCTGGTAGTTCTTAGCACGATTTCTGCTGTTACCCCACCCAAACCCGCTCTGCCATCCACCTGTTCAGACCTTCAAATATATCATCCGCTGCTTTCCACTGTCTCTCTTTCACTCTCTATGACCAATAAGTATCAGATTCTCTAACCATTCTATCCTCATCACATGTCCCAAGACCTTGAGCTGTATCTTCCTGGTGCTCATTAACCTATTCTCATTAACATAAATATTAACTGGCTATAGTGTATTTATTAACAACATTGCAAGAACTTTGATACATCTAACGAACTGGTACAACCAAACCCTTTTGATAAGAAATTGATCTAAATGGTGGTTTTTTGGAAACTGTTTTTAATTTGAACGACGTTGTCAGTTATAATCCTTGTCTTTCAAGTTATTTTCTCTTTCCTCTGTGTCTCCTCCCATAAGTGAATACTTGCTGTTTTCTTTCTTCTAATTTTTCTGGATATTTTGTAATTTTAATTTTAATTTTGTTTAATTGATGAACACCGTGGTAATGTAAGTGCGTAATGTTTTTTGAACTTTCTCATTTGAAATTGTTTATGTTCATATTATTTTTCATATTATTTTTTCATATTATTTTTCTTTCTTTGTCTTTCCTTACTTTGTTTATTCTGATGCTGTATTAGCTAGCTATTCACGCTTGCTTCCTTGGATTGACTTGTGACCCCATACTTTTCCGCTTAACATATCAGAATTTTAGCTAAGCATCTGTTGGCACCCGATTCAACTGTTCAAATAAGTTATTCTGATCGAAAATTTAAAGAAAATAACTCAACTGCTGATGCAACGAATTGTTGTCTTGTTTTTATGATTTCCCATTGGTATAGCTCTTCCAGTTTTAATTCTTTGTTGAATCTGTAATAGATATCCCGACTTTTAATAAGATAAATTATGATAACCTTTTTTCAATAGGAATAAATAGGGTTATCTATCGCCCGTATCACACACACCCTTCTCTTAAACAGGAGTAGAGGCTCATCCCTTCTTTCCTAATTAGGAAGAGGTTTCTAGTCCTTCCTCACTTCAGGCCTTAATAGTTGTGCTGTCACGCGTTTTTTTTAATGATATGTGTGGATTATGTCAACTTCTCTTCAAACTCTTCATCTTCAAAAAGTTCTATTCGAAAAGTCCTTCCTGACTACCCTCCGCTCTTTAGGAAGAAATATGTATGTCCTGACAGTTTATATCTCTAAGATAATCTTAAAACTTGACCCTCACAAAGCGAGCGGTAGTGACGGAATCCCAACCATAGTCTTAAAGAAATGTACCCCTGAACTCTCCTCTGTCCTTTCTAAGCTCTACAACCTCTGCCTATCTGCTTCCTGCTTTCTTGCCTGTTGGAAATCTTCCTCTGTATTTCCTATATTTAAAAACACTGGAGAACCCTCTGACCCTGCAAATTAACCGCCCTATCAGCCTTCTTCCGATCTTTGGCAAAGTGTTCGAAGCCATTATCAACGCCGAGGTGGTTCAGCATCTCACAGCACACAGGCTCCTCTCGGACAAGCAATATGGTTTCCGCTTCACCAGGTCTACTGCTGATATGCTAACGACCATCACCGAGTACATATACCAGGCACTCGACAGGAATGGCGAAGCCCGAACCGTTGCATTGGATATATCTAAGGCGTTCGACAGAGTCTGGCATGCTGGCCTTCTATGTAAACTGCGGAGCTATGGTATAACTGGACATTTGTTTGAACTAATCCAGTCATTCCTCTCTAACCGCACAATGAAGGTGGTATTAAACGGACATGCCTCTCAGAACTACCATACAAACGCAGGTGTCCCCCAAGGCTCAATCTTAGGTCCTACACTCTTCCTGATATACATTAATGATCTCCCTGATTCCATAAGAGCCCAAATAGGTTTGTACGCCGATGACACCACAGTTTACTCTCGCCTCCTACAAAAATCTGGTGTAGGCGTCAAACCTAACCTCGCAGCCGAGATTGAAAAGACCTCCAATCCATATTAAACTGGGGTAAGAAATGGCTAGTAAATTTTAATGCTTCTAAAACGAAGCTACTCTCAATTAACCATCATCGACAATCTCACCTACCTCCCATTAGCATGGACCAGGCTTGCCTCCCAGAGAGTAAAACACTACGCCTCCTTGGTCTCACACTTTCAGCGGACCTCAAGTGGAATGACTATATCGAATCCATTGCTAAATCCGCTGCTATGAAAGTCGGTTCTCTGTGTAGGGCCCGGAAGTTTTTTCCGTCTAAAACTATCCTGCACATTTATAAATCTACCATCCGCCCGTGCATTGAATACTGCTGCCATATCTGGTCGGGTGCCCCTGCTGTTCTCCTCGGGCTTCTCGATAAGGTTCAGAGGAGGGTCTGTAATGTAATAGATACCAACTTGGCAGACCGCCTGCAGTCTCTCTCCCACCGGCGCGACGTGGCTTCCCTGTGTATCTTCTATAAATACTTTCACGGCTTCTGCTCCGATGAACTTAGATCACTGGTGCCCCCTAAATACGAATTTGACCGAGATACTAGATTAGCAACTAGATCCCAGCCTTTTACAGTGAAACCAATAAAATGCAGCTGTAACTTCTACTCCAACAGTTTCTTTCCTCGCACTTCCCGACTGTGGAATTCTCTTCCAAACGATTGCTTCCCCGACGGCTACAATCTCCAGGAGTTTAAATGTAAGGTCAATAGACACCTCCTAACACACTAACCTGCTCCCATTCTATCAAACACTCTTCCCATCTGCCCAACCCTCATCCTCGCTATCCTTACTCATCTGTCACCTTCCTCCTGACATTCTCTATGTCTAACCACTCCTTCTCTTTACCTTCCCCTATGTAGCCCCATGCGCAATAGTGGCAGTGGAATGCCTTGCTTGGGGTGAGATGATTAAAAAAAATATCTCCCGCTGGATAGGAAACTCTCTCTTGAATCTCCACACCACTCTTATGTGTCTCCCTCTCCCTTGTTAAAATAAGTCAGTTATCTCTTCTTTCACTACCGCTTATGACTTGCGGGCTAGATAGTGTTTCTGACAATATAGACAAAAGCCATTTTCCTGCAACAGTTTGCAAAAAACATGCATGTTCACTGACACTGTCATGCCCATCATGCCGAGTGATTTAAACAATTATAAATTAGCTTCTCAATCATGCAATATTTCGCGCAATAGTTGATTTCCTCACGCATTTCCTCTATCCCTAACTCATGTCATGCTATACTGATTTGCCCTTTTGCCAATTCTGATCACGTGGTGGTGTTTGTAAATATTTCTTTCCGCTCTTCTGCCAACCAAGAACCTATCAACAGAATATATTTCTGTTATGAACGTAATGGATTGGGATACGTTCTGTAATTTCTTTCTTGATGTTCATTGGAACGAAATTTTAGTCTTCCTGTTCAAGACTGCGCTTCTGAGGTCTCCTACTGGCTGAAAGCGGGTATCGGTGGTTTCATTCCAGCAAGAAACTTCCAAGTTAAATCTCATTCATTCTCAGTGGTTCTAACCTGAATGCTCGTTCGTTATTACCCACAGGAATCACTTCTTCCAGCTGTACCTGAATGACACGTCTGGTTACAACAGACGCCTCTTTATCTCTGCTCGTATTGAATGCAAGCATGTCTTAAATAAAGCAAAGTTATTGTTTCCTGATATAATGAAACAACGTATGGCATCTAGCAAGTTCAATACTAAAGATTATTGTCAGCTCTTCAAGATTGTGTTGAACAATAGAAAACATAGAATTCTTTGCTCGCAAATTCTCTTCCAATTACATACATGACTCATCTGGAATACCTAACTGTTATGGGGAAACACACCTATTCCTCAGATAATGGACACTCCCTCCTATATTAATAAGAGTTTACAGGAAGTTAACGGGAGAAGATCTTAGAGGTTCTTGGGAAATTCATAGGAGTTCTTTAGAGTTCTAGGGAGTTGATATTAGTCGGCAGTTAGCCGAATACTAAGGAGTCAGCTTTCAGTGGAAGATTACCAAGTTCCTAACATTTTGGGTGCGTTAAGTCGATTAGATACCGACATAGCACGATTATAACTTTTAGTGCGAAAAACTACTCCACAACACTCACCTAGAACAGAGGCTCTACTGAGATGTTATATATGTATAACCCCGTCTCTGGTCTCGGATATAATTTCTAAATTAAACTCCAATAAGGCAAGCAGGGGTGATGGGATAGAGCCGTCATTCTAAAGAAATGTGTCCTTTGGCTGGCTGTAGTTCTCTTTAAACCCTACAACTATTGCCCCTCTGCTTCCTGCTTTTCAGCTTGTATGAAGTCCTTATCAGTAGCTCAGTCATTCAGTCTGTTAAATGCCACACGTGATACAGGCTTAGCCGATCATGTCTCGAAATAGACATGACTGACTGGGCAGAAGATTATCCTGCAGTAGGTTGCCATTACTTTCTGCGGTAGACTGGTTGCCGACCAAGGCTATAGAACCCAATCTGTCTTGTTATTTGACTCATGGCTAGAGAAAAAAGAGATGTATTATATTATTAAGTAGTAATTAGTGGGGGATCAGTTTATTACTTCATAACAATAGAAAACCGATCCCCCACTTTATGACCAGTAGAAGCGTTAATCATTATTTCAATTATTATATTCAGTCAGTCAGTTAAGTGCCATACGTGATACACAGTTGGGCGATCATGTCTCGAAATAGACATAACTGACTGGGCAGAAGATTATCCTGCAGTAGGTTGCCATTACTTTCTGCGGTAGACTGGTTGCCAGCCAAGGCTATAGGACCCAATCTGTCCTATTATTTAACTCATAGCTGGAATAAGAAGAGATAGATTATATTACATGATTATATTAAATATAATTAATGGGGGGATCATTTTATTACTTCATAACAATAGAAAATCGGTCCTCCACTTTATGCCCAATATAAGTTTTAATTATGTTTCAAACTGTTATATTCAGTCAGTCTGATATACGTGATACACGCTTGAGCGATCATGTCTCGAAATAGACATGACTGACTGGACAGAAGATTATCCCGCAGTAGGTTGCCATTCTTTTCTGTGGTAGACTGGTTGCCAGCAAAGACTATAGAACCTAATCTGTCCTGTTATTTAACCCATCACTTGAAGGAAGAGACGGATTAATATCTTTCCCAAAGGGTATTTACGCGTAAGTGAATGCATTTGGAATTAGAACTCTGCTCCCCGATTTCTCGTTCCGAGCCGATATCCACTGCACCACAACGCACATCTCAAAGACCATATAGACAACTATATAAAGAACCTACAGTACCGTCTACTTAATCCTCGTAAAAACTACATCGGCTAAATTCACAATGTCATCCACAAAAAAGACATGACTGACTGGGCAGAAGATAATCGCGCAGTAGGTTGCCATTGCTTTCTGTGCTAGACTTACTGCCAGCCAGTGCTATAGAACCCATTCTGTCATGTTATTTAAACCATAACTGGAGGGAAGCGACGGATTAATATCTTTTCCAAGGGTATTTGCGCGTAAATGAATGCAAGGAATTCAGCTGGAATTCGAACTCGGCTCCCCGATTTGTCGTTCACAATATCCACTGCACCACAACGCACATCCCCTCTAACCTATTCTCTCACCTATTCTCTGACAAACAATATGACTTACGCTTCGTCAGGTCTACCGTTGATGTGCTAACGGCCATCACTGAATGTGTATTCCAGGCTCTTAATAAAAATTGCGAAACTGGAACTGTGGTCCTAGATATCTCGAAAGAGTTTGAATGGGGTTGGCATGTTGGCGCTCTACGTCAGCTTCAGGGCTACGGTATTACTGGACGATTGTTTGATTGTATTTATCCATTTTTTTATAATCATATCGCCCCAAACGAGGCATCTTACTGCCACTGTTGTGCAAGGGGCTACAAAGGAGGAAAGTTATGGAAAAGAGTGACAGGTTATAGGGGTGTCAGGAAGCGGGGAAAGAGAAAGATGAGAATACTGATGAGAGTGGGGTAGACGGAGAATAGAGCATGAGAAAGAGAGAGAGAGAGAGAGAGAGAGAGAGAGAGAGTGAGAAGATGCAGGTTAGTGAGATAGAAGATGATTATTGACTTTACATTTAAATTCTTGTAGATTGTAGCTGTCGGAGAAGCAAGTAAACAGAAGGGAATTCCACAGGCGGGAAGTGCGAGAAAAGAAACTGTAGAGTAGAAGTTGTGTTTAAATCTTATTTTTTAGGAATTTATTTTGCACATCTATAAATCTACTATTCATTCATGCATTGAATAATGTTGCCATATATGGTCGGGGGCTCTTGTTATTCATCTCAAGGTTCTCGTAAGAATCAATCTTGCACATTTTTTTTTAATCGTATCACTCCGAGCAAGGCGGTAACGCCACTGGTGTGCAGGGGGCTAAGTAATAGTGAAAATATTGGAAAAGAGAAAGCCGGAAACCACATCCTAAACAGGGAACAAGGGATGAGCCTTTTAACCTGTTCAATAGACATGGGTTAAAAGGCTCATCCCTTGTTCCCTGTTTATTTGTAAATCGTCCGTGCATTGAATACTGTTGTCATATCTGGTCGGATGTTTCTGTTATTTACCTCGAGGTTCTCGACAAAATCCAAAGAATGCTATGTAATGTAATCAATCCTGACTTGACGTCTCAATTTCAGTCACTATCTCACCGGTGTGGCGTAGTTTCCCTCCGTCTTTTACACAAATATTTTCATGTTAATTACTCTGAAAATTCTTTCTTTCTTGGTACTTCAACTAGCTGAATTTAAGCGTGCTACTAGATTGGCACTTAGGTCCCACCCATGTACCGTTGAAATAGTTAAATGTAACCGCCACTTTTATTCCAACAGTATCTTTTATCGCACTTTCCGCTGTGGAACGCTCTCCTTTTTATTTGCCACACTCATATCGACAATCTCCAAAAAATTAAATGCAATGTCAATTGTCATCTATCGTCTTGAATTCTGGTAATCTTTTATCGGTGCCTCAATTTTACTCTGTAGAAATTTTAAAATTTTAACAGTAAAAATTACTTTTTACTGTGACCCCTGTGTTGTAGTGGCCGTCCTACCTTGACTGGGATGAATTGGTTAAAAATATAGTCTCAGTTCCTTATTGCGATGAATATATATAGTATTTTCCTCAACAAAAACAGGTCTAAAGCAAAGCCTAGTATAAAATATGAAGTAAATTTTTATAAGTAAATTTTATAAGTAAATTTTTATAAGTAAACTTTTAAAAAATTTATAAGTAAATTTTTATAAATACATTTTATAAGTAAATTTTATAAATAAATGTTTATAACTAAATTTTCTATATGTAAATTTTATAAGCAACTTTTATAAGTAAATTCTTAAAAGTAAATTTTAAAAGTAAACTTTATAAGTAAACTTTTATAAGTAAATTTTTATAAGTACATTTTTATAAGTAAATTTTTATAAGTAAATTTTTTTATAAGTAAATTTTTATATGTAAATTTTATAAGTAAATTTTTTTATAAGTATTTTTTTCACGTTGTACGGTTAGTTCATTTTTAACGTAATATTGCGGGAATATACCAATAAATCATCTTCACTACATTGGAAATATGTTCATTGTTGATGTAAATTATTTTGAAAAGGTGTCTCCAGAATTTCTAAGAAATGAAAATCTAAAACATCGCTAAAATGCGTTCCCATAGGCAATTCTAATTTGTGTTTTATGAAAATTATTGTCGAAATTTGGTTTGCGATAAGTCAAAACATTTTCATAACTTTTTCTGTTAGGAAAGAAAAAATAATTTTTGATTTTACGAGATGATTTTGTTTATATTTTGTATATTTTTCATTGAATAATTTGTTGACAGGAACATTCGTATTACCGAGTACGGAGGGGTTTAGCCCTTAGCAGTCTTTTAGCTTGCCTTTTCTTTGAATTTCCATGAACAGATGTTTTACAAAATAGTTTACCTAAACAATCTATCTATTTCCGATACGCTTATAATGTTTTATAAATTTACCTCTACTATAAATATTAGATTTTAATATTAAATTTACCTGGCCTCCCCACCAAGGCTGAATGTGACACAAGGTCATTTTAACGTGAGTAGTGCAATGCACATACTTATGCAGATAGGTCAAAGGCAAACAATTGGTTTTTGCCCACCATCTACAACCACTGTATAGCTGGACTTAGTATAATACCGATTCAACCTCTTTAGGACGACAAGTGCCGCAGGGCTGCAATTTCCGGGAGTGACAAACTTCTTCAATCAAAAGCGAATAGAATCATAGCTCTGCTTACAGTAGAGGGCCGTTAACTAAGCTTCAGTGAACCCCGATTGGCTAGTGGTTAGCTATTATTGGTTTTTCTGGTGCCGAGTTGTCTCGGTGTTGAGTTGTCTTGGTGTGGACTTTTTCCCGGGCGCTCAGTCGGCTGTGTTCAGTCGCGGTGTTGACTTGGTGGTTCTGAGTTCTACCGCACCCGTTATCTAGAGCCATGATCGCCTACCTCCGACATAAAAGAAGAAGAATTATTTTCTTTTCTTTTCTTTTCTTTCTATCCTTCTTCCTTTTAATGTAATTTTATTTTTCTTTCATTCTTTCAATTTTGTCTCTAATTTTCTTTTTTGTATTTTTCATTCTTTTTCATGTATTTACATTTTATTTATTCATCTTATTTCTGTTCATCTCTTAAGCTTGCTTTTTTTAAAAAAAAATAGTTTCGTTCTTTATTTCTTTCAGTTTAAGTTTGTTTTATTTTTTTATTCATTTATTCTTTCTCTTTCCAAACTTCTATTCTCCTATCTTTTAATCTCTTTCATACTTCTCAACCATTGTCTTTCTTTCATTCTTAGTAAAAAAGACAAACAATGGGACTTTTCCCACCACCTACAACCACTGTAAAACTGGCCTTGGTATAATACCGATTCAACCTCTTTAGAACGACAAAGTGCCGCAGGGCTTCAATTTCTGGGACTGACAAACTTCTCCGATCAAAAGCGAAAAGAATATTACAGTATAGGGCCGTTAACTCTACTCAACCCCGAGAGGCATAATCTCTCGGTATTCATAATAATATGAAGAGTTCATTATAGTCCCAAAAGGGTAGATCCCATAACATTTATATATTTACATCTGGCTAGTATACCATTTATATATTTATATCTGGACTTATATATGTGATAAACTTGTCAGATGTAATGTATAAATGTTATATTTTACATCTGGACATTATAACATTTATATATATTCAGTCTGGTGACTATACCATTTATATGTCCAGATCGTATAGTATATTAAGTATATAAATGGTATAACTTACATCTGGACATTATACTATTTATATATTCAATCTGGCAACGATACTATTCAGTCAGTTAAGTGTCATACGTGATACATGTTTTGGGCGATTGTGTCTCTTTCAATCCATGAATAACTAGGCCGAAGAGTTTTTCGAAATAGGTTGCCAACCAAGGCTAAAGAACCCAAGAAGAGATAGATTAATGTCTTTCCTAATGGCATTTGCGAATAAATGAATGTAAATATTTCAATTGGAATTCGAACTCGGCTCTCACAACAACAACGGACATACTATTAATAGATTTAAATCTGGGCATTATATCGTTTTTACGCATCTAAACTCTTGTGGATATTAGTCGCCAATTTGTTGTGGTTAAAATTTTCCGTTGTAGTGACCGATTTGTAAGGAAGTAAGACACGGAACACAGATAGTAGGTTGAAAATAGTGTATTAGTATTGGAGATCGCGCTTTTATACAGTATAATGGACTCAACTGAGTGTACATATAATCCTACCTATAGAGAGTTGTGAAGACTTGGAGTTGGTCAGTTGAGTTGAAGTTGTAATGTGACAGAGTTGTAAGCTGGTGCAGAGTTAGTTGGAGTTGGTTGGATCTAGAATCAGTTACTCGGGCATACTTTTCACTTCCAGACTGTATATATTTATTTCTACTAATAGTATTCCTGAATTGACTAACCCGTATTCCAGTTTATATATTTTGTTCAATATAACTTACATTTTCTATCTCCATATCTGTTTTTATTATCTATTATTTTGTGCGGTTCCTCAACCGGAATCCACAACAATTAGCATAACAAGAACATAGATACAAATAAGTGTTAGTAATAAGTAACTAGAAATAAGTAAGTCCGAACGGTAGAGTTACGCTGCGTATTGCCTGAATCGTAGCTGGCTTTAACTGCGTACTACCTGTCCTTAACTGCTTGTTAACAGGTAGCCATGTAGGTAATTATATATAGTAAGAGGAAGAGCCCATTCCTCGTAGGAGGGCACCATAACATGAGCCAATCGTCCTTCTTTCTTATATTTTTTACTTTTTATTCTAAAATATTATTAAACTGATATGAATCTTTTTTAACAACGTTTCTCAGCTATTATTGTAAATCAGCAAATAGAGAAATACAGACAGACAAAAAGGCGCTAATGATTAAAACGAAATGGGTTTGATTTTGAACGTTGTTCGAAAAATTAATATTCATATGATACTTCATGTGTTTTTTTTAGCTAATTCGTTTTTACTTTCTTTTGGTCAACGGAAACATCAGAATATAAGAAAGTAAAATTTTGCCGGTAAAAAAGCCTTAATAATTATTTATATATTTAAATCTGGACATTATACTATTTTTACGTATCTGAACCAATCGTTCACTTTTTTTTTTTTTTTTATTCCATACTCCAAAATAGCGGATATTCATTTTCGAATCTTTCCATCATTCTAGTTATTTTTTTGACTCATTTTATCAATTCCTTTGCACACATTCTTTTAATCGAAATCAACCATATTATTCTCCTACCTATCTTTTCTATTAGATCTTTCTTTTTTTTCTTTTTTTCTTTCTCTTTACATTTCAATGTCTTTGTCCATACTGCATGCATTTCTTAAGGCCTTTACTTAAACTGTGTGGACGTGAGGGTGCGTTATTAGATAGGAGTCTTTCTGACATGCCCTTTCTTTTTTTGGCTTCTTTCTCTATTACACATCTATTTTTAATTTTAATTTGAACTAATCGCCTTCTTTCCTGCCATCATCATTCTTCTTTACTCTCTTTTATCTTCCCACTTCCTCTGAGGCACTCTTTACTCTCGCCTACATTTCCTTCTTCTTTATTCTCTCCTTTTTACTCACGCTTTCCTCACTGTAATTTGTAAACTTTCTGAAATATTCTCTCAATTTCTTTACACTCATTCTTTCTCGATTTGCAGTTTTCATTCTTTAAACCCCCCTACCTATTCCTTCATCTTTCTTGTCTTTTTCCTCTTTATGCTTATCTTTTTTCTCATTCTTTTCATACTAAGCTCTTTTTCATCCAACCGCCTGTGTTCTTGACACACTGCTCAGGTTGCACATTGTAATATTTATCGACATTTTCTTTTCACAGCAAAGTAACTCAATTCGAAAAATATTTCATACATACTGTTTCATTATTTTAACCCATATTCCCCTAGTTTCAGGTTAAACTTGTCCTTTATTTTTCCATATATCTAAAATATTAATTACAAACGTTTTTTTTAAAATTAGTTATGGTTTTGGAAAGTGAAATATAAAATAATTAGCAGTATAGATCGAGTGGAATGAAAGCTTTAAAACTAATCCATGGTCCTGGAGCTCATACTCAGCCTAAAGAATATTTGAAATAATAAAATAATTGCGACAATTTACAATTCGCATCTAATGTATATATATATATATATATATATATATATATATATATAAGCTTTAAAACTAATCCATGGTCCTGGAGCTCAGACTATTTGAACGTTGACACGTAAGACTAAAAAGCGATAGTTGTTTCCGGTTAAAGCGAAACCGTAGACTGAAAGAAAAATGAATGAATGTAAGTCTAATTTTGAAGTTTGGTGAGGATCGGATAAAAATTGTGGATTTGTATAAAGGACATTCAGACAGATACACACACACACACACAAGCATCTTGCCTTTATATATATATTATCGATTTTTTGTGCTGGTAAGAATTTTTTCTTTCAAGAATGTATTATGGCAATATTGTTTTCCTTCAACATTGTATTGTTAGTAATATTTTTCATTCAAAAATGTATAATTTCCTATAAAATCTAATTTTATGTATATACCAGCAGTATAGACCGGCGTTGCTCGGGTGTAATGAAAGCTTTAAAACTAATCCATGGTCCTGGAGCTCAGACTCTTTGGACGTTGGCACGAAAGAATAAAAAGCAATAGTTGTTTCCAGTTAAAGCGAAACCGTAGACTGAAAGAAAAATGAATGGATCTAAGTCAAATTTTGATTTCCTGGTATCGATATCAAATAAGTGTTTTCGTCGTAAACTGAATTTTGAAGGCTAAATAAGTCCTCTGAGTAAATGGTATCATGGCTGAGAATAAGAACTACAATTATACCTACTTAGAGCCAAACCCGCAGCAAATACTAAAATAAAAAGGCTGAAGAAAAATACAGATACAGGCAGATAAATACACACACACACACACACACACACACACACACACACACACACACACACACACACACACACACACACACACACACATCTTGCCTTTTATATATATATTATCGATTTTCTGCACTATTGTAAGAACTGCAACCTTGAAACTTCTGAATATCGTTTCTTATGTCTTTGTCTATGAGTGTATCAAATTTGATTAAAATCGCACCACTCCTTCTGTAACCCGATCTTTTCAATTATTGATTTTCGATATTATCGGGGGTACCTGGACACAAAACCTAGCTCGCAGACGCTTATAGTACAACTGTGTAAATTCTCAAGAAAATCGGTTCAGCCGTTTCGGAGTCTATAGGTAACGGACACACACACACAAACACACACACACACACACACACACACACACACACACACACACACACACACACACACACAGACGCACACACACACACACACACACAGACAAAGTTTCATTTATAAATAAGTTTAGATTACAATTTTGGAAAGTGAAAATGAAAGTAAAAGTTAAAAGGGTGTAAGACATTTTAAAAGTGAAAATTCCGCTAAAATATTTTGGAAATTTACTAAGTTTTCACCGAAAATTATATAGAAAATGAACTTTAAGGAAAATGATCTTCTTCTTCTATGTGCCTTATCCTTTCAGGACGTAGGCGATCATGGCCTGCCACGTTTCCCTATCCCTGGTGGCTCTGAGCACGCCTTCTCCTCTTACACCATGCAATCCTCGTTCCGTCATCCACCTGATTAAGTCCTTCAAATATGTTATACGTTGCTTCCCCTGTCCCTTTTCCCCTGTATCTGGCCTGTTAGTATCAGATTCTCCAAGCCCTCCTTCCTCATTGCGTGTCCCAGGAACTTCAGCTGTCTCTTCCTGATGCCCAGTATTAGTTTCCTTTTTGTTTTCATCCTTTTCCAAGACCTCGTCATTGCCAACATACTCAATCCGTGATATTCGCAGCATCCTTCTCTAGAACCACATTTCATTTGCTTCTAGTTTTTCCGTCATTTTTGATGGTATTGTCCAGCATTGATTGGCATATTGAAGGACGGACAGCACGTATCAATCCAGTACTATCTTCCTAGTTTCTAGCGAAATTGTCCTGTTCCTTAATACTCTACTCAGCTCATGGAATGCATCCTTGTGCTTTTGGATCTCAGGAATTTAAATGTACAGAAACTGTTCTGACCACAAAGTGAGCGGTCAGTTTATAAACTGATTTTAAAGTGAAATTGATCCCCCGCTTTATGTCCAGTATGTTTCTGTAGAACCACATTTCAGTTGCTTCAAGTTTTCCCTTCATCTTTGATGATATTGTCCAGCATTCACTGTCATATTGAACGACGGACAACACGTAGCAATCCAGTACTCTCTTCCTTGTTTCTATCGAAATTGTCCCGTTTCTTAATACTCTACTCAGCTCATGGAATGCATCCTTGTGCTTTTGGATCTCAGAAATTTAAATGTATAGAAACTGCTTTGTCCAAAAAGTGAGGGTTCAGTTTATATATTGATTGTAATATGGAATTGATCCCCCACTTTATATCCAGTATGTTTTTGTAGAACCACATTTCGGTTGTTTCAAGTTTTCCCTTCATCTTTGATGATATTGTCCAGCATTTACTGCCATATTGAACGATGGACAGCACGTAGCAATCCAGTACTCTCTTCCTTGTTTCTATCGAAATTATCTAAATGTGCTAAAAATAGATGGCATTAAATAAAACTGACGCCAGGACGATATGTATACATTCTTTCATTATTTTCTTGTGGTTCGTTAATATGTTTTATTTCTTTCTTGTTTTATTTTTGTACTTTCATATTTTCTTTCTCATAGTTACGTTTTTAAATTATAAGTTTTCGTTATTGTTTTGAATTCTCTTTGATTTTATTCATTCGATTTCTGAGGGCCACAATGTATTTCTTTGTGTCTTTCTTTGTCCCACTTTCTTTTCAAAGTCTTTTTCTCTACTAGTATATTGTAAAAATCTATTTGACATTGTCTTTGTCCCGACGTTCTTTCTTGCCTTTCTGTTTTTTCGCCTAGTATTTCCTTCATGGATGTGTTGTGGTGCAGTAGATTTCGACTCGGAACGACAATTTGGGGAGCCGAGTTCGAATTCCAGTTGAATTCATGGCATTCACTTACGCACAAATACCCTTGGGAAAGGTATTAATCCGTCTCTTCCCTCCAGTTATGGGTTAAATAATAGAACAGATTGGGTTCTATAGCCTTGGCTGGCAACCAGTCTACCGTAGAAAGCAATGCGGGATAATCTTCTGCCCAGTCAGTCATGTCTCTTTCGAGACATGATCGCCCAAAGCGTGTATCACGCATGGCACTTAACTTACTGATTTCAATCATAATTATAGTCCCTCAATCAAGAATTACTTTTCTCTTCTCGTTCGGTCGTCTTTTCTTCGCTCAAAGCAAAATAGTTCTTTTTTCTTTCCTTTTTTTTGTATACCAACAGTTATTCGTTATCTCACTCTCTCTCTCTTTCCCTCTCAGTAACGTGTATTCTCTTTCTATGTCTCTTTTAAATAAAACAAACAAACAAACAAAAAAAACAAATAAAAAACGCACAGCTTTATTTGACTTGCTCATTCAAACTCCTCTCACTTCAACTCTCTTTAGAAAATCAACATTTTTCCATCTCTTTATTCAACTCTTCATCCACATCAACTCTCTTTAGAAGCCCACGCTTTTATTTCTGACTTCTCACTCAGTGGCTTGCCTGTCACTCTAACTCTCTTTATAAAACAACTTCTCTTTCAGTTTTTCTCTTTCTTAGCTCTCTGACGACCCACCCCTTATTCTAACTTCGTCGTCTTAACTTCTTTGCTTTTTTTTATAATAACGGAAGCGATATCTGGCGATACCGTCTGCATGTGAGTCACTGTTCCAGCCAGGACGCTCCGAATCGATAGGAAATCGTGCACGAATTATAATACATTTGCTTCGCTCGCCTTGTTCTTGTCAGAACAACCAATATGATTTTCTCTTGACGTCCAATCCCGGCCCACCTTAGCCTAGCTCCTTACCGACCTAGCAGGCAGGTTGTATGCACGCACGTGAACACTTCTGTTTGTGCCCACAACCTTGACTCCATCTAGTATGGTCAATACGAACGATATTTAATACCGAAACCTCTTCTATCTATCTATCTATCTATCTATCTATCTATCTATCTATCTATCTATCTATCTATCTATCTATTTCGTTAACAATTTTCTTATCTATCTATCTATCTATCTATCTATCTATCTATCTATTCTTTTACAATTCTTTTCTTATCTATCTATCTATCTATCTATCTATCTATCTATCTATCTATCTATCTATCTATTCTTTTACAATTCTTTTCTTATCTATCTATCTATCTATCTATCTATCTATCTATCTATTCTTTTTACAATTATTTTCTTATCTATCTATCTATCTATCTATCTATCTATCTATTCTTTTTACAATTATTTTCTTATCTATCTATCTATCTATCTATCTATCTATCTATCTATCAATCTATCTATCTATCAATCTATCTATTATTTTTACAATTCTTTTCTTATCTATCTATCTATCTATCTATCTATCTATCTATCTATCTATCTATCTATCCTTTTTACAATTCTTTTCTTATTCTAAATTTATCTTCTCATTGCCGGTAGAGCCAGTTCCGTCTTTTATTCAGGTGTCCCATTCTCATACTAACAAATAAATCTGCAGTGAATATTCAAATGTTATCTATCTATCTATCTATCTATCTATCTATCTATCTATCTATCTATCTATCTATCACTGACATATCGTGCCAATCAGTTCATTTTTTTAAATGCATTCACTATCTTATTTGCAACGTCTTACAATTCTTTTGTTCTCTCTTGACCTATTGAAATATTATTAAATTGATATGAAGCAATGCAATTCAGAATGAAATCAAATTCTACACACAGGAACAGCGGATGATTAATTTCACTAAAATTATCTTTTTTAGCAATGTTACTCAGCTCTTATTTTAAATCAGCAAGAATAGCAAAAAGGCACGAGAGACAAAGCATTAAAAAGAGCCGTAATGAGTGTGGTTTCAAACGTTGTACGAAAACGTAATTTTCACTGTTATTCCACGCGTTTTATTAAGATATTTGAGCTATATTCTGCTTTGTATTTTAGTTGTGTTGCTTTTTGTCAATATGAGAATGTAAAATTTTCACGGTGGCAAAAACAAAAACAAAAAAAATCAATATCTTCTAGCATTAGTTTTGTACCCAAAACATATACAACAGTCAGTTTTGAAAAGTTTTTTTTAAAATTCAAAGATTGTCGTTACCAGTTTAGCCACGGAGACTATCATGACAGAGCAAGGTTCAAATTATCTATTTAAATAAAAAATATATCTTGTTGGGACGTCTAAGAAAAGAATCAATATTTGCTAATTTCAGTTTTGTACTCAAAACATATACAACAGTCAGTTTTAAAAGTTTTTTTTTATTCAAAGATTATCGTTACCAGTTTAGCCACGGAGACCATCATGACAGAGCAAGGTTCAAATTATCTATTTAAATAAAGCGTAAATCTCGTTGGGACGTCTACGAAACAAGCCGTAATAATTATTTATATATTTAATTCTATATCTATATGTGCGCATATATTAGTCTTTTGTTCGATCTAAAGTTGATAAGGGCTCTCATACGAAGTTAAGAAATGTTGAGCCTGTTCAGCATCTAGATGGGTCATATATTTGGAATACCAGGAAATTTGAGCTTGGATATGCCGCTGGTGTAATGGGCATCGTCTTGGAATTAGAAATCGGAGAGACGAGTCCCAATTATAGTCAGGTTCGTTATATTCTTTTATAGCCTTGTGAAATGGATTATCCTCTAGCTATGGGTTAATTAGTAGAACTAATGTCAGTAAATCATTATTTGTCTCCTCAAAGCTTTCTTACAATATAAAATTTTTAGACATTGATAAACAGAAAAAAAAACACACACAACAAATTAATCAATCAATGAAGAATCAATCAATCAGGCTAAGAAAATGATTATTAATTTTTTTAAAATAATTTCACCCCAAGTAAGAAGATATTGCCGCTAAGACGCAAGAAGATTCGTGAGAGTGGTAGAGAATGAAAAAACATTTAAGAAAGAAAAATAAGAGACCAGATTAATGAAAACAGAAACTAAAGATTGACATGGCATTTAAATCTAAGAACGTTGAAGGTAGTTTGTGAAGCAGTGAACCGGTAGAGATTTGTAAGAAGCATAGAAAAATCAAACTCTTAGAATAGAACACACGATTGCATACAGCTAGTTCAACAGCAAAACATTGAAACCTAGTTACGGCTGCAGTCGTACAGTTAAATTCATGCAGTCGAGACCCCAATGAGGAAAGCTCATCAGAGCAATTGCCATAAAAATATTTGTAGAAAAGAAATTTGGAAGTCACGACCGAGAAAGTTCCAGGTTCGATTCCATCATAGATAATTCTTTAGATTTTGTAATGATTCTCGAGATATATACTAAAAGAACCAGAATAAATACGGCAGCAAAATCCAATGTGCGTACGTATGGCAGATTTTTATAAATTTTATAAACATAAGATGCGTAGCTGACCACTTATGGAGGGAGAAAGGTGATTACCGCCCCCTGTGGGATGAAGTTGAAATAATAGATAGAGGACGCCACTGGAAACTACGTAAACCCAAGAAATCAGCACATATGCTATGCTTCAAATATCTCTTAAGCCGACTAAACATAGAGATGAACACAGTATGGGAACCAGCAATACGGAGTGCCAGAGAAAATCATGAGTGTCAAAAATTGCAATATGAGCTCTGGTAAAAATATTAGAGAAAAAACATTAACAACAAAAATACTAGAGAAAACCATTTGCATTAAAGAAATTCAATATGAGCTCTGGTTAAAAATGCTAAAGAAAACCATTAACATCAAGAAATTACAATATGAACTCTGGTAAAAAGTAATGATGGACATTAAGTTTATAAGTCCCAAAATTTAATCTGTTCTTATCCCTAAGGACACATGGCCCACTGGATAAAGACGTTGGTTAGTTCCTGACTTGATTCTTAGAGTTGCGAGAACAAGAAAATTGCAGGGTTAGAGGGAGATAACTCATGACTTCCAATCGAGGCTTTACGCAAGGAATGAGGATGATATACCCCAGTGATTTTAATTAAAGAGTTCGGTTCAAAATTCCTAGCCAAATTCCTGAAGAAGGCCGGAGCGCAAAACGGCCGAAACGTCGTATAAATGGCAACAAAAAATGTAAATACTGCCTCATCTCAGAAATATAGACTAAATAGGGCAGCAAAATCCAATCTGCGGACTTATGGAAGATTTATGAATGTGTAAGATGGATTGTTGTGAGAAAAATGTCTGGCGTTACACAGCGAACCAACTTTCCTATCAGAATAACTAGCGATTAATTCAATATAATCACTTCGTGTCATGTCAGCAGAAAACGTGAGCCCAAGATGGTGTAATGAGAGATTCTTCTAGAGGCCGGCATCAGCCATGCGTTTGGAAGGCAGATCAGATACTCTGTGGTGATTAAATGAAATTAGTTTTATTATGAAGGGCGTTAACATTCACGAGCCATTCCTTGCCCCTTTAATATTTATTCTCACCCATTTTATTTCTCTCTCACTATCTACGTGTACGAACATGTATATGTTTATAGATGTTTCTACAAGGGCGTACGTAACACACACACACACACACACACACATATATATATATATATAAATTGTTACAGAATAAGAAGGTCAGAGCCAGAATGGTCAGCGATTGGCCGGAGTGCCTCGGAGGCGTGGTATTCGGACAGTGATTGATTACTCTTTCAAATTCGAGGGCCACAAGAATTCTCAAGTCTCCAAAACCCTGGTTATAGACTGCTTAAGACCATCCGTGGAGGGATGAACTCAGTCAACGGGCGACATATTTTCCCGGGACATGATTTCTCTGCTGCCTCTTAGAATCCAAGCCGTTACCATTACCTCCTCATAAAATAAATAAGCAAAAAAAAAAAAAAAATAGCTTTCATTGTTAGTATTTTATGTTGTAGCGTGAAGTCCCAGAGACGATACATAACGCAACAGATTCTTTATGGATGGCTTGACTAGGCTATATATATATATATATATATATATATATATAGGGAGAGAGAGAGAGAGAGAGAGAGAGAGAGTGCAAATGATAAATTACGCAAAATGAAAATAACACTGACATCTCATTTTACCTTAATGTAAGGTTGGTGGAAGGACAAGGTTTTTTTTTTATATATAGTGCCTCTATTCTGATGTAATTCCACCAAACCATGTAAAATTTATCATATATTATGGAAAAATGTAAGATTTCAAACCTTGTTGTTTCTAATCAAAATAACCCCATCAAAATCTTCTGCTCGGATGAGCTTAAGTCACTGATGCCTCCTCAACAGGTGTTTACTCGTGCAACCAGACTGGCAACTGGGTCCCACCCATTCACAGTCAAGTTAGCCAAATGCAGACGACAATTCTACTCCTGCAGCTTCCTCTCTCGCACTTCCCGCCTGTGGAACTCGCTCCCGTATTCTTGCTTTCCTGACGGCTACAACCTCCAGAAATTTAAATGCAAAGTCAATACTCATCTAATTAACCACTGGCCTCTAGCTCTCTCCCCTCCCCTGTATAACCTTCCCTTTCTCTCCACCTATGTATCTGTCATTGCACCTGCTGTCTCAGCTTTCTTTTGCTCCTTTCTAACTAGTTTGTACTCCTCACTCTTTTCTAATTAATCTTTTTACATTTATGTAACCCCCTGCACATCAGTGGCGTTTCCGACTTGCTCGGGGTGAAATGATTACAAAAAAAAAAATCTAAACTAGCGATAACTAATATAGTATGTGAATTTTAATGTAGAGTACCGGACTATGTTTCTTGTCATAATTCAAATACCTATATTATCTATTCTACTGCCTCTATGAGACGATTACTTATAGGCCACATATCTAACCAAAGTACAATAACAAAGGATTTATTGAACCATAATTTACAAGAACCATAAAAAAATTTGGTATAAATTGCACATCGCTGTAAGAGAGGCACAAGACATGAAAAACTTTTCTCCTAGCATCAATCTTATTTCCAAACATACGCTCCGTAAAGGGGACGCTAGAGGTTGTCGTCAGTGATGTCATCGAGAGGATCACTAGGGGGTTTCGGGTTTTTTCAACATCATACCCCCCTCACCGCGCCGACCCGACCAGAGATGATCAGCCTCCGGCCCACGCTCGATAAGCGCTTTCAGACACTGGAAAATTACGTTTAGGCCCGGTACGAAACCTTCAAATGTTTCTGATTGGCGACAGTCAGAGCCACTTTCCATTTAGAGGCGAACCGTACATGAGCTCGTCCGAAAGATTAACTTAGACGCAGAATTTCGGGGAATTTTAGCTAACAATTTGTCGCTGTAAGAGAGGCACTAGATATCAAAGACTTTTCTCCTAGCATCAATCTTACATTATTTAACAGTGGAAATGGATTTTTAAATTAAAAAAAAAAAAGAAAAATAGACGCTCAAGCGAGGTCCAGCTATGTGATGGCTTTTAAAAAATCCGCTTTTTGCAAAAACAAAATAAATTTCATTTCAGTTAAAACATAAGGATAAAATAACATCGGAAACATAACATTTTTGAGAATGGCCAATTAAGTGGTTGAAAGCGCTTGGAAAATAATTATGAAACATTTTTGCATTCCTTATTTTACAACAAAAAGGAAACGTGTAAGAATACTGAAAAAATGAAATAAAAAATAATTGGTCATTTTTAACGAAGCATGTTTACAAGGAAGACTGCTTCGCAAATATACATTAACACACACACATACACACACACAGACACACACGCAGACACACACACACACGCATATATATATATATATATATATATATATATATATGATATGATATTTATTCAAAATTTATAACATAAGTATCTTATAACATCATCACGAAGTAACTATTTCGTTTCAATACTTCTGTCTTTTCAAGTGTTGGAAGAAGTGTTGACATGAAATAGCTAATTTGTCGTATTGCTATACCATACATATGTTATAGATTTTGAATAAATATTATTTAGTCTACTCTGTATTGAGCACTCTTTTAAGAATAGCGTTTTTTTTTTTGTATATCGGAATTTTATGCCATCCATACCATATATATATATTGTCAACTGTTAACTAAGGAACTAGGGTTGACAATGCATGTCTCGAACTGAAATGTTGAAAAAGCTATCTCCCTAAATATGATGTGAATTTGCAAATAAATAAATAAATATCTGCTCTGGAAATTAAATTTACATTGAGCTCAGTGTTGGATCCATTTTTAAAATTAAAACAATATTACAAGGATCATCCCAGGTAATTTACCAATCTTATCCTGGATTTTTTACTGGTATATATATATATCTAATCTAAACTTATTTATAAATGGAACTTTGTCTGAGTGTGTGTGTGTGTCCGTTACCTATAGACTCCGAAACGGCTGAATCTTTTAAATCCATGTACACTGGCTTCTCTGTATTTTGACCGAAGAAGAGTGCGTATGTGGGTGTGAATGCACGCGTGTATGTACATATTAATGTTTCTATAAGTGTGTATGTACATTGCTAAATACCTCCCGAAAAGTGGCAAATGTGATGAAATTTTACTTATATATATATATATATATATATATATATATATATATATATATATATATATATATATATAAGGATTCCTATAAATTTGGGTGGGATAGATTTTAATATACCAGCATGATGTAGTCCCGCTTCTTCTCACTCACTAATTCTATCTATCTATCTATCTATCTATCTATCTATCTATCTATCTATCTATCTATCTATCTATTTCACTGTTAATATCTAATCCTTTTTATACACACAAACTGATGCGCGCACATATAAGTCTCTCCATATTTCAGGCATTTCGTATCTATCTATCTATCTATCTATCTATCTATCTATCTATCTATCTATCTATCCAAGCCTGTTCGTTATCTATCTATCTATCTATCTATCTATCTATCTATCTATCTATCTATCTATCTATCTATCAATATCCAAGCCTGTTCTTATTCATCTATCTATCTATCTATCTATCTATCTATCTATCTATCTATCTATCTATCTATCTATCCAAGCCTGTTCGTTATCTATCTATCTATCTATCTATCTATCTATCTATCTATCTATCTATCCAAGCCTGTTCGTTATCTATCTATCTATCTATCTATCTATCTATCTATCTATCTATCTATCTATCTATCTATTTCACTGTTAATATCTAATCCTTTTTATACACACAAACAGATGCACGCACATATAAGTCTCTCCATATTTCAGGCATTTCGTATCTATCTATCTATCTATCTATCTATCTATCTATCTATCTATCCAAGCCTGTTCGTTATCTATCTATCTATCTATCTATCTATCTATCTATCTATCTATCTATCTATCTATCCAAGCCTGTTCGTTATCTATCTATCTATCTATCTATCTATCTATCTATCTATCTATCTATCTATCTATCCAAGCCTGTTCGTTATCTATCTATCTATCTATCTATCTATCTATCTATCTATCTATCTATCTATCTATCTATCTATCTATCCAAGCCTGTTCGTTATCTATCTATCTATCTATCTATCTATCTATCTATCTATCTATCTATCCAAGCCTGTTCGTTATCTATCTATCTATCTATCTATCTATCTATCTATCTATCTATCTATCTATCTATCCAAGCCTGTTCGTTATCTATCTATCTATCTATCTATCTATCTATCTATCTATCTATCTATCATCTATCTATCTATCTATCCAAGCCTGTTCGTTATCTATCTATCTATCTATCTATCTATCTATCTATCTATCTATCTATCTATCTATCTATCTATTTCACTGTTAATATCTAATCCTTTTTATACACACAAACAGATGCACGCACATATAAGTCTCTCCATATTTCAGGCATTTCGTATCTATCTATCTATCTATCGATCTATCTATCTATCTATCTATCTATCTATCTATCTATCTATCTATCTATCTATCGCTAATTTTCCATGTTTCCTGTCATGTTGGAATATAGATTTATTGGACGTGTCATGCTAGCGATAAGTATTATTGATAAGGGATCGACTTTCTACACCCACTCGAAATTCTTTGTTTCTTTCTTTCTCGCAGACAGAGAAAAACGCCCCACCCACACGAGAGTGCGAAATTGTCTACCGAATTTCGTGGAAACGAAATTGTATGCTTTCTCCGTTCTTAGACGATTAGACATTATAAAAAATTAACTGACAGACGAAAAGACACGCGAAAGCAATGCGCACACGTATATTCGTCTTATTTCAATTTGGTCTATTTGCTGAGATAATGTGCATAGTTTTATTGCTTTAGTCAATCCTATATACAATAGAAACCATATATATATATATATATATATATATATATATATATATATATATATATATGTAATCAGCATATCTTAATTTAAGTATGTTGATTAAATGATTTAGATATATTATTTCTATTTTTATCTTAATCTTCTCGTGGCTACCAATAGATTTCAGGATATGGTGATTACAACAACAAGAAAGGCACTGTAGATATTTTCATTAGATTTATTTTCCCAAGTATTTTCAATCTTATCCGAGATCACCTTGAAGGGTTGATTGTTAAAACATAATTAATGTAAGTATTTGTTATGACTTTCATGTGGTTCAACCGTTACGAGTTTTAAACCTACATGTAAGAATGTGACCCCAGTTTCAAACTTTTATTGTGCAAAGAACATTAATTACAGTGTACATGTTTTAAACTATTGTGTTGTTTTTGTTTTTTAAGCATAAAATAGTAATTTTAAGGACTTACTGTTATGGGCACTTTAGAATACCGTTAAGAAATATTAATTAACAATGCTATATAATATTCGCTATTGATGGTTCTTCCTTTCTCAAGGTAATCGATGAATAAAATACTATGAGCATCCCAAAATACGGAGAGCAAAAGCTTGCCTGCTGATGTTTGCGTCTTTGGTTGTTTTGTACGGTTTCAGCTGCTGCTGTCCACTCAGCTGACTGTCGATTTGACTCCGAAGGGAAGTGGGGTATCCATATTTCATCCAATGTCACATATTTCCGCAAAAACTCCTTTTTGCTGCGTTGAAGCAGTTGCAAATAACGTTCTGAATCGACTGTGAGCAAACGCGGCACCCACTTTGAACACTATTTTTTCATCGACAAATGAATATGCAAAATTTGAATTCACTGCTTTTTGATTTGTTGAACTCCTCTGCTATCTCACGCAACTTCAATTTACAATCGGCCAAAATTAGTTTGTGGATATTTTTGGTGCTTTTTGGGACAACTCAATCCGTCTCTTCCCTCCAGTTATGGGTTAAATAGCAGGACAGATTGGATTCTATAGCTTTGGTCGGCAACCAGTCTACCGCAGAAAGCAAAGGCAACCTACTGCGGGATAATGTTCTTCCCAGTCAGTCATGTCTCGAAAAGACATGATCGCCCAAGCGTGTTTCACGTATAGCACTTAACTGACTGACTGTTTAGTGGGTTACCTGAGTGTTCAGCATCATTTGTGTCTGTACGGCAGCGTTTAAAGTAGCATACTGCCTCTTAAACGTTGTTTCCGATGGCGCAGAGTCCGAATAACGCTTATCAAGTCATTGCTTTGTTTGAACAGTTTTTTCCATCAGAAAGCAATGATTTATCAGCACACGAAATTCAGATTTTTTCATTGTTTTTAAAATTTGCAACGGTAGCTTCATTTAAATAACTCTAACATGTAAACTAATAATCCGATTGGGCCCAAAGGTTGTAAGGTACCATTTGAATGTTAGTACTTTATAAAAATCATACAGATATTTTTATTACTAGCGCCATCTATATATTAGGTCTAGGACTTATTGAGTGATTTGTTAAATACAAATATACATGTTGGTCACACGACAACAAAGCTATCAAGGAGGCTTACACTCCATATGTCTAATTCATCATTGATTGCACAACATTGAAATAAACATTCATGTCCAGATTCACTGTTGAAAGACGTATTAGTTGACAATACATACATATACCACCATAAAAATAATAACATCAAATTTTGGAAGTGCTCTTTATAAAAATATTACGACCGGCACTAAACAAAATGAATTATTAATATAGTAACAATGCTCTACAATGCTTGTAACAGTAAGTCTTTAAAATATCTAAGCTGAAATGTTTTGGAAGAACAACACAAAATTAAAAAAAAAAATTAAATTGAAATTTTATAAAAAATATTGACAATATCAAATTAAGTTACCTTCCTTAAACAATAAAATTTTGAAATCGGCTTCGCGTTCATACTGGTAACGGTTAAACCACAAGAAATTCAAGTGCGTATGTATGTATGTATGTATGTATGTATCTATCTATCTGTCTATCTATCTATCTATCTATCTGTGTGGTCGAGTGATTAGAACGTTCGCTTACTATGGAGCCCGTGTTCGAATCTCATCATTGTCGATTTGTCAGGAAAGTCACTTCTTGATGTTATCGGTCAGGTTGAGGCAGTCCCAGCGCGCGGCACTTTCGGAAAATGCCTGAAAACCATATTACGTGTTAAGTTAAGCCTTGTGAGTGAAATTAGTTAGACGGCTGTCTTCGATGGCTGTGCTAGCTCGAATCACAAGACACCGTGACCGAGGGTATGAGAGTCCTAGCCTTCTTCAGACTTTTGTCACGCTAGATAACGCCATCTCTCCCAGAAACTGTAACTAAGGTCCACTCAGCATAATTGCAGTATAAACTAGAGGTAATCTCTGTGGGTGTTGAAAAAAACACAATTGTGCCCGAGCAAGCGTCTGCAATGGGAATTAGCTAGTATAATTAGACGGGTATTCCCGAATAATAGTTGCCATCTTTATTATTATTAATAGTAGTATGTGCGTGGGGGTGGGGATGTGCTTGTGTGTGTGTGTTAGGAATATATTTTTAAACCTATGTCCTCCCAAGAAGAATTAAGAAATAAGAAAGAGAACTATATTCTAGTTGTTGTAAAGTCTCTCCGTATTTTGTTATCTTAGTCCTACATTGTAATATTATACCAAATATTAAACCCTTGTGTATGGCGCACGTATGCTTGTGTGGTTAATTGCTTCCCAAGTGTTCCGCTAAACTGCGAGTGGCTTAATGACATACTAGTTTCATTACCATGGTGGGCAAAAAAAGTTAATAGGCTTATTAATAACTGCATTGTTTCTTTCCACGTAAACTGTCATTTCTCTACACAGAAGACAGTAAAGGAAAGCTAGATGAAAAGACCGAATATCAATTACAAGAATACAGCATGCATGGTTGTTAGTAAAAGAAACAGCCAAACACTCAAATTAAAAATTATTGATATCAAAATCAAGTAAGTACCCAATTTAAATATTTGGGAAGCGTAAAAGAATACTGGATTGCTATGTGAAGTCAGTTCTTCAATATGGCAGTGAATGCTGGACAATACCATCAAAGATAAAGGAAAAACTTGAAGCAACTGAAATGTGGTTCTACAGAAGGATGCTGCGGATATCATAGATCGAGCATGTGAGCAATGATTTTGGAAAGGATGGAAATGAAAAGGAAATTAATACTGAGCATCAGAAACAAACAGCTGAAGTTCCTGGGACATGCAATGAGGAAAGAGGGCTTGGAGAACCTGATACTAACAGGCCACATACAGAGAAAATATATATACTTGAAGGGTCTGAGTAGGTGGATAACCGAACGGGGGTTGCGTGGTGTATCAGGAGAAAGCGTGCTAAGAGCCACCAGGGATAAGGAAACGTGGAATGCCACGATCGCCTACGTCCTGAAGATACAAGGCACATAGAAGAAGATTAATACAGGACGGAAAGTGCGATATCGAAATCGAAAAGCACATTGGGATATCGAAAAATACTATCCAGAAGCTAAGCAATGTATTGAGAAACAGGTAAATTTCGTTTTAAATGAGGAAACATCTACTGAACTTTTATGCAATATCATTCTTCCTATGTGGCTGGGAATCTCTACTCTGATGAAGAAAAAACTTGAGGTGATAGAAATATATCTCTACAGAAGGATGCTGAGAATACGATGGATTGAACATGTGGACAACGACGAAGTTTTAGAGAAAATGAAATAAAAACGACTCTTATACTTCAATCAGAAAGAGGCAGCTGGATTTTCTTAGAAAATTTGACACTCACAGGGCAGTAAATTGTGGAAAACCATGACCTCTAACGTACTGAAGGAGTACGCTGCACAGAAGATCAGGCATATCTACATGCTTTCAGGGTTCGTATAAATAATCTGAATGATTATTAGTCTGAATAGTTTATTCTTTTTGCAAACGGATTAGAGAGCGTGGGTACCAGTTTTAAATCGATGTCTATTGGTATTTTTGGTATTTTTTCGAACAGGAATATGAATATCCTCCGGTGAATTACGATACGTTGAGATGAGAGAAGTTAAGCTTATTTTAATCCATGTGCGAGATGATTTATTTCCAATAAAAGTTTTGGCAGTTTTCACCAGCGCGTCACTTCAAGCGCTTGTCGACGGTTTCAACCGCAAACATCCATGTTCGTTGCGTGCGTTGAGAGCAATACAGTCACTACACAAATTCCCAATGAGGTGGGTGGTAAAAAATACGTCCTTCGTCAGCTTGAAATCGGAAATTGTTCAAGTAAAAAAGCGATAGAAACAGCGACAGCTCGACATCATATGCGTCAAAAATGAATGGAATAATTGCAAAAAATAAAAGAATCTGGAAGAGAAAAAAATAAAGAACAGACAGAAATTATTTCAAATCAGTTGAATCTTTTTGTCCACAAAAATAAACTAAAAATTCATATAAATTTATTGACTTTTCTATCGACTGCCTGATGGTTAAAATTAAAGTTTGATAACACCATTTTTTTTACTGTTACCTACATCGTGGATATGCGTTGTGGTGAAGTAGATATCGACTCGGAACGACAAATCGGAGTGCCGATTTCGATTCCAGTTGAATACCCTGCATTCACTTACGCACAAATACACCTGGGAAAGGTATTAATTCGTTTCTTCCTTCCAGTTATGGGTTAAAAAAAATAATAAAAAAGATTGGATTCTATAGCTATGGCTGGCAACCAGTCTACCTCAGAAAGCAATAGCAACCTACTGCGGTATAATCTTCTACCCAGTCAGTCTCGAGAGAGACATGATCACACAAAGCGTGTATCACGTATGGCACCGAAGTGACTGACATTGCGGTATATCTTTGTACAAGATAGAAATTAGCCATGGGTATGTCTATAAACCACATCCGGGAGCATGATTACTGATCAGGAAACTTGAGGTTTTGAGGAGTAAGAAACCATCTCTTATTTACTGTTGTTTCCAACTCCACTCTGACCCGGGGTGGTATCACCTGTTATAAACCCAACTTTGAGCAAATAGTTAAACCCCAAACCGAAAAAGAAATTACTCTGAAAGTATAAAAAACACATTATTATAGTAGCAACTAGTAATACATTTTTTTATATAAACAATTACCAACAATACATATTTATAGTAAAATAATCAACAATGCATTTGTAAAGCCAACTGACCAGCAAATCATTTTATAATAGACTAGCAGTATAGCCCGGCATTGCTCTGGTATAATGAAAGCTTTAAAACTAATCCATGGTCCTGGAGCTCAGACTCAGCCTAAAGAATATCTGTGTAAAGTTTGGTGAGAATCGGATAAAAATTGTGGATTTGTATAAAGGACATACAGACAGATAAACAAACCCACACACGAACATCTTGCCTTTAATATATATATATATTATCCATTTTCTGTACTATTGTAAGAACTGCAACCTTGAAACTTCTGAATGTCGTTTCTTATGTCTTTGTCTATGAGTTTATCAAATTTGATTAAAATCGGACCACTCCTTCTATAACCCGATTTTGTGATTATCGATTTTCGATATTTATCGGGGGTACCTCGACACAAAACCTAGATAAGAACACTCGCAGACACTTATAGTACAACTGTGTAAATTATCAAGAAAATCGGTTCAGCCGTTTCTGAGTTTATAGGTAACGGTCACACACACACACACACACACACACACACGCACGCACACGCACGCACACACACACACACACACACACACACACACACACAGTTCCATTCATAAATGTGTTTAGAAATACCAATATTATGTTCTACAGTAAAATGACCAAAAAGACATTTTATTTTAGTTGAATGCATACAATTGCGTTCAAAATATTTATACTTCGGCATTAAATAACCCATAGCGGTGTTGATATGTCGCTAAACAAAATCAACCGACCAATCAACCAACCAACTAACCATATCGCTGTTAATTTACGGCCACATGACGTTGAAATACCGGTTCCCCTACGATCAGCTAAATTAAGCAAGGTGAGACCGAACTCAGTGACAACCTAGGAATACCAGGTGCAGTAAGCATGGTTATGCTTATGGTGTAATGGATAATGGACCGGATGTGTTAATTGAAGTGACTAATTCATTTTACAGTCTGGGTAAATACCACTAAGATAGGCTTGAAGTCATCGATTGATATGTATCACTAAACGAATTAATATCTTCTCCAAAGTTTACAAACTAAAATATTTTTTAGCTTTAAATAAACTGCCAAAGGTTGATAAACCATAGACAAATAATCAGTCACTCATACAGCTAATTTTCATCACTATATGTTTTAACGAATATTCGATTGAACGCAAGACAGCGAAATATTTCGCGAGATAAATCTCGCCTGCCGCTCAAGAACAACCTTTGTTTTCTCTCCATTCATAACCGGCTACGAATTGTCTTGAGCCTCTAATTCGTTGCTAGAGTCAAAATATCCAGAAATGGCATTCATTATGTTAGCTGTAATGAATCGGTTAAAACTCGCCTTAGACTGGGAGACGTAGACTAGCAAAACGTTTATCCACACAAAAGGCAGAGTTGTTGAACTACGTTCAAATTTCAATCATGGATCATTCGCATTCACTTTGATCTTGGGAAAGCTATGAATCAATTTCCTCATATTTCAATATAATATCTCGTCAACAGCGTTCTGTGATGCTGAAAGCAGAACATCAGTTAGGTATAGCACTCTCCCGTTACGACCTTAGACAATAGCAGAGGAAAGGTATCAATCGATCTGTGAGAGACATTAACATTAAGGGCAATAGCAGAGGAAAGGTATCAATCGATCTGTGAGAGACATTAACATTAAGGGCAATAGCAGAGGAATGGTATCAATCGATCTGTGAGAGACATTAACATTAAGGGCAATAGCAGAGGAATGGTATCAATCGATCTGTGAGAGACATTAACATTAAGGGCAATAGCAGAGGAATGGTATCAATCGATCTGTGAGAGACATTAACATTAAGGGCAAAGTGTATTTCTATAAATTTCCCTCTAATATTTAAAATTATTTTGTTCAATTGTTCTTAAGCTTAGAAAGCTGTGACAAATACCGTTAAGAACATTAAAAAAAGACGACCTCAGAATCGCAACATTAGTGAGTCAGTTAAGTGCCACATGCTGTGAATGATCATGTCTTGAATAAGAAATGACTGATTTGGTAGAAGATTATCCCTCAGTAGGTTGCCATTGCTTTCTGCAGTAGACTGGTTGCCAGCCAAGGCTATAGAACCCAATCTGTACTGTTATTTGACTCATAGCCTATAGAGAGAAGAGATGTATTATATTTTTTATGCAGTAATTAGTATGGGATCAGTTTATTACTTTATAGCAATAGAAAACAGGAGTGTTAGACCAGATGTAGCAGCAATATTCAAATCAAGAACGAATGACAGACTTATAAATATGTAAGATAGATTTCAACAGAAAAAATTGTCGAGAACAACGTAGTTAAATAACTTTCTTTTCAGCAGACTTAGCATTTGATTCAAAATACCCTTTCAACTTGATGCCAGCTGAAATCGTTAGTCTAAGAAGGTTCAATTAATTACTCTATTGGGGGTTAGCATCAGCCATGCGTCTAACACCGTCACTCTTTCTGATTAATGTCTACTAATAATTCTCTCCAAATAAATCAAGTTTTTCTAACAGTTCAAATAGATCTTTATTTAATAGCTTTTTAATATTTCTTCTATATATGTGGAAGTGTTTTTTGTTTTTAATCTAACTCCAATTTTCATATAGAGGATGCGTTTTGTAGACTGATAGATGACACTTTCAAACGTTTATCTTACCTAATAGAATTAACCTAGGATTTGCCAGGAAACTCAGATTTTAAGGAAAATGAAGTTGCATATGCGTTGTGGTGCAGTGGATATCGACTCGGAACGACAAATCGGAGTGCCGAGTTCGAATTCCAGTTGAATACCTTGTATTCACTTACGCACAAATACCCTTGGAAAAGGTATTAATCCAACTCTTCCCTCCATTTATGAGATAAATAATAGAACAGGTTGGGTTCTATAACCTTGGCTGGTTACCAGTCTACCGCAGAAAGTAATGGCAATTTACTGCGTATAACCTTCTGCCCAGTCAGTTATGTCTCTTTCGAGACATGATCGTCCAAGGCGTGTATCAGGTATGGCATTTAACTGGCTGACTGAATATAATAGTTGGAGACATAATTAAGGCTTCTACTGAGTATAAAGTGGGGGATTGTTTTTTTTTATAAAGTAATAAACTGATCCCCCACTAATTATCATTTAAAAATATAATACATCTCTTTTCTCTCTAGCTATCAGTCAAATAACAGGAGAGATTGGGTTCTATAGCCTTGGCTGGCAACCAGTCTACCGCAGAAAGTAATGGTAATCTACGGTGGGATAATCTTCTGCCCAGTCAGTCATGTTTCTTTCGAGACATGATCGTTCAAAGCGTGTATCACGTATGGCACTTCACGGACTAAGAGTTGATAAGCTACAAACAATAAAACGTTTCTAAGTATAACTACCTCAATTAAAAAAATGTATGTATATTTTAGAGATTTCTGGGATACATTTTGAAGAAAGTTAGTTTAGTAAAATTTTACATTAACAGAATGTATAGAGGGGAAATGGTAGAAATAAACAACGTGCGATTTCTGTTTAAACCTTAGAAAATTTTGTGTGAAAGTGTTAATGTAACCTTAAGTTCTATGCTAAATTGCTTTATGGTTTTAAGCAATTCATTCCTTTGGTCTCTTGCCTTCCAGTAAATTTTGTTATGAAAAAAAAATTGCTAATCTGCTTAGTTATGTGTGTACTCCTGTTTAACAGTAGATGATGAATACTTTCTTTACAGATGAAGAAGTAACTCATTATTAAGTAGGCAAATATCATTTCCATTAGTAATCTTTTCTAGTGTTTTACCATTTTTGTTAGTGTCTGTTCTAGAGGAATATTGTTGTAGAGGAATATCCTGGTCCTACCCCGGAATGGGTATGGCCCGGATCATAAAACACCTAGAGAACGAATTACAGAAAGCATTCGAGAGAGATTGTGCTCCTGACTATACGAGAGTCTTCGTCATTATACGGGAGTGATCAAGATTATTCGTCATTATACGAGAGTCGAAAGCCATCGGCCTTAGACGAGAGTTAGACGTTACTAGAGGGAAGCCTACTCCTCAAGACGGACGCATACGTTCTATACAGAGACATTGCCTTCTTAATTATTATTCGTGTTAACTGTTTGGTGGTGTACTTGTATTTGGTTTATTGTACTGAGGTATAATAAATCTCTATTTATATATTCTCAGTGTTAAGAGTTATTTCTTGCAAAATTCTTTCTCTGTTTATCCCTCCCGGGATACAACATTGTCTAAAGAATATTGTGACTATTGAAGTCCCCTAATAAGATGAAAGGTCTAGGCAATTGGTCAATCAGCCTCTTCAATTCGTTCTTATCAATATCATCATTTGGTGGGATATATATAGAACATTTAGTCATTTTTTTATGCAGTGTGGCCTTAATAACAACTGCTTGGATGTTTGTTGTTATATTTATTTTACAGTTGGGGTGGATCGTTTCAGATCAAAACCGATACCACCACACTCAGAAGCCCTGCCTCCGGAATTATGGGCGTAATTAAACATCTGATAGTTCCTAAAATTGATGTAGTTTCAAGAAGGTTTCTTGGAGGCAGATTGTGATGGGCTGGTATTTTGTTATAAGTAGGAGAAGTTCATTAATGTTAGCCTTTAATCCTCTACAATTCCATTGAATAATGTTTTGCATCTTTAGTTTTAGTGATTTTGTTTTTTGTTTGGTTGGATTTGTTTGTTTCCATGTTTTCTACGCCTTTTGGATCTGGCATTGTTGAGGCGTTTTAAATATTTAAATATTTTTTTGTTTTGAAGAATTTTCCTCCGTCTCCATTAGTTCAAATCTATCTTTTGTTTCAATTAGTGTGGTTTTTGTTTTATATTGTTACTAGCAGTATAGCCCGGCGTCGCCCGGGTGTAATGAAAGCTTTAAAACTAATCCATGGTCCTGGAGCTCAGACTCTTTGGACATTGGAAAGACTAAAAAGCAATAGTTGTTTCCAGTTAAAGTGAAACCGAAGACTGAAAGAAAACTGAATGAATCTAAGTCAAATTTTGATTTCCTGGTATTGATATTAAATTTTCTGCACTATTGTAAGAACTGCAACCTTGAAACTTCTGAATATCGTTTCTTATGTCTTTGTCTATGAGTGTATCAAATTTGATTAAAATCGGACCACTCTTTATATAACCCGATTTTTTCGATTATCGATTTTCGATATTTATCGGAGGTACCTCGACACAAAACCTTGCTAAGAACACTCGCAGACGCTTATAGTACAACTGTGTACATTTTCAAGAAAATCGGTTCAGCCGTTTCGGAGTTTATAGGTAACGGACGCACACACACACACACACACACACACACACACACAGACAAAGTTCCACTTATAAATAAGTTTAGATGTTGTTATATTCCTTCTTCCTAGGAGATATTTCTTTTCGGGTTAGTGACGGACTTTCAGTGTTATTTATTTTTAGGCAGGTGAGAAAATGTGCGTTGTGGTACAGTGGATATCGGCTCTGAACGAGAAATCGAGAAGCCGAGTTCGAATTCCAGTTTTCTTTTGTTTTTTTTTAATCATTTCACCCCGAGCAAGGCAGAAATGCCACTGATGTGCAGGGGGCTACATAACTGAAAAAAATTAGAAAAGAGTGAGGAGTACAAACTAGTTAGAAAGGAACAACAGAAAGCTGAGAATGCAGGTGCGATGACAGATACATAGGTGGAGAGAAAGGGAATGTTATACAGGGGAGGGGAGAGAGCTAGAATCCAGTGGTTAGTAGATGAGTATTGACTTTGCATTTAAATTTCTGGAGGTTGTAGCCGTCAGGAAAGCAAGAACATGGGAGCGAGTTCCACAGGCGGGAAGTGCGAGAGAAGAACCTGCAGGAGTAGAATTGTCATCTGCATTTGGCTAACCTGACTGTGAATGGGTGGGAGCCAGTTGCCAGTCTGGTTGCACGAGTAAACACCTGTTGAGGAGGCACCAGTGACTTAAGTTCGTCCGAGCAGAAGCCATGAAAGTATTTATAGAACAGACAAAGGGAGGTCACATTTCGACGGTGGGGAAGTGGCTGCAGTCGAGCCGCCAGATCAGTACCTATCACATTACAGACTCTCCTTTGGAGCCTGTCAAGAACACTGAGGAGAACGGCAGGGGCGCCAGACCATAAATGGCAGCAGTACTCCATGCATGGCCGGATGGTTGACTTGTATATATGCAGGATGGATTCGGGCGGAAAAAACATCCTGGATCGACATAGTGACCCAACCTTCTTAGCAGTAGATGCTATGTATTCAATATAGTGGTTCCATTTGAGGTCTGAGGACAGGGTAAGGTCGGGAGGCGTAGTGTATTGCTCTCAGGGAGAATCGCTTGGTCCATGCTTATGGGAGGCAGGAGTGGTTGCCTGTAATGGTTTACAGACAACAGCTTGGTCTTAGACGAATTGAAGTTGACAAGCCACTTCTTGCCCCAGTTCACCACAGAGTGTAGATCCCGTTCAAGGTCAACAGCGAGATTATGTCTGTCCGCCACGACATGTTTCTTACTGGTGCGGGAGTATATTGTAGTGTCATCTGCGTAGATGCCTACTTGGGACTTGATCTCATCTGGGAGGTCGTTGATGAAAATAAGGAAGAGCGTCGGGCCCAGGATAGAGCCCTGTGGGACACCAGCATTCGTGCTGTAGGATGAAGAGGCACGCCCATTCAAAACGACCTTCATTTTGCGGTTATTTAAGAAAGATTGGATTAGGTCAAGCAGGCGACCGGTAATACCGTAATACCATAGGAGGCCAGAGTGCCAAACCCTGTCGAAAGCCTTGGAGATGTCCAGAGCAACCGCGCGAGCCTCGTCAGACTCATCAAGGGCCTGTAGCATGTACTCCGTTACGGTTGTTAGCAAGTCGGCTGTGGATCAGGCAAAGTGGAAGCCATATTGCCTGTCAGAGAAGAGTTTGTGGGCAGTGAGATGATGAACTATTTCAGCATTGATTATAGCCTCGAATACTTTCCCGAATATCGGTAGAAGACTCATAGGGCGATAGTTGAATGGGTCCGAGGGTTCACCACAATTCTTAAATCCAGGAATGACTGAAGAGAACTTCCAGCATGCAGGAAAGCAGGAAGCAGAAAGGCAGTCGTTAAACAGTTTAGAGAGGACAGGGGAAAGTTCAGGAGCACACCGCTTAAGGACTATCACTGGGATTCCATCGTCTCCACTCGCCTTATGGGGGTCGAGTTTTGAAATTACTCGGGATACTACTGTCGAGGTAATATATACCTCGTGCAATTTGGCCTCAGTTCTAATAGGGAAGTCGGGTGGGTGTACTCCGAACGAGTCAAATGTGGAGTTGGATGAGAATCTGCGGGCAAAGCACTCAGCTTTGTCCGCAGATGACGTGAGGACCTCAAATTCATGGATTAAAGGAGGTATTGAGGATTTCCTATTGTTGAGCACTCGTTTGCAAATCCTCCAATAGTCCTTGGAGCCGAACTTGCGGCCAGCTATGTGCTGTCGCATTCTCTCAGCAAACAACCGTTTGGCGTCATTTAGGGTTCTCTTGCACTCATTGCGAGCAGATATGAACAGGCGCCTATTGTGATCAGATGACTGTCTCCGGAATAGACGGAAGTAATGGTTCCTGTAGGCAATGGCGGCTGAGCAGGCCGGAGAGAACCACGGAGAGGAATGAGGTTTTAAGCAATACTTCCTGGGCATCAATGCCAGCTTTCACCCATGACGAGACCTCAGAGGCACAGTCATCAACTGATAGGTCGAACACTTTTCCCCAAGGGACGGATGAATTCGTTGCATTCAACTACGCGCAAATACTATTGGGAAAGGAATTAATCCGTTTCTTCCTTCCAGTTATGGGTTAAATAACAGGACAGATTGGGTTCTGTAGCCTTGGCTCCCAACCAGTCTACTGCAGAAAGCAATGGCAACCTACTGCGGGATAATCTTCTACCCAGTCAGTCATGTCTCTTTCGAGACATGATCACCCAAGCGTAGTTAACGTATGACGCTTAACTGACTGAGAAGAGGTTCATTAGTTTTGGTCTTGCTCTAACCGAGGAATCTTAAAAATACCATAGGTGGAACACGTGCGAAAGTTCTAAGTAAAAAGGGGACTAAAAAGCTCATATATTAAAATCAGAAATACAGTTGTAATTTATTTCTAGTGTACCCTACGTGGATAGACGGTTTCGAAAACGTAGCACTCACGGGATTTATTGAGGTCAAGAGGAGTAGAAGGAAAGAATTAACAACTTCTCATTTTATTGCTTGATCACCTAAATACAAGGCCTGTGGGCCCCTTAAAGCAGAGATTAGGGAGTGAGCTTATTGAAAAGAAGGAGGAGGGAGAAAGTAAGAAATGCCTATTATGAAGACATGCAGGATAGATATCGATTGGTCCTCTAGGCGTAAGCAAATGTGAAATAACAGATGCTACCCAAGGAAAGAAATCGTTAATTCAAAAAAATCGTTGATTTAGAATAGATTTATTCTATTTATATTGATCTTATTTTAAATGTAAGTACTTCTATTCAAGGCCAGTAGATCTTTATGCAAAATATATCTTTACTCGTAGAATGAGAATTTATTTCAGTTTATTTGAAATTTTATTTAAGATGTAAATATCATTATTCAAGATTTTTTTAAATAGATTGTAAATATTGTTTAAGCCTCATGAAAATATATTTAACTCCAGAAACCATGATTAACGCAAAAGTAACACTTTGACAATTTTATCAATTTTGATATAAACGAAACATTTCTAAAATGTCGATTCTTTGCCAGGCATCGTGAAATATTCTCTCATATTTGGAGTGAAATTTTCAAGCATTCTTTGAATAACTTAATAAATTTAAATATGTTCGGGAGTGATTAACCACAAAATATCTTTTTTTTTTATAATCATATCACCTCAAGCGAGGCATTTTATTGCCACTGTTTTGCAGGGGGTTACATAGGAGGAAAGTTACGAAAAAGAGTGACAGGTTATAGGGGGTGTCAGGAAGTGGGTAAGAGAAGGATGAGAATACTGATGAGAGTAGAGTGGACGGAGAAAGGTGCATGAGAGAGAGAGAGAGAGAGAGAGAGACGATACAAGTTAGTGAGACTGGAGATGACTATTGATTTTATATTTAAATTCTTGGAGATTGTAGCTGTCGGAGAAGCAAGTAAATGGAAGAGAATTCCACAAGCGGGAAGTGCGAGAAAAGAAGCTATTGGAGTAGAATTTGCGTTTACATTTTATTGACTACACAGTAAAAGGGTGGGACCTACTTGCTAATCTTGTGGCTCGAGTAAATTCATACATAGGGGGCACCAGGGAGCAGAAGCCGTGAAAGTATGTGTAGAAGAGATACAGAAATGTCGAATTAAAATATGTTCTCAAACTTTATTATTTTAAGCTATTGATAAGTAGATGCAACCGTAAGTTCTATGCTAACAGTTTCTTTGCTCGCACTTCTCGCTTGTATAACTGGTAGTGATGCCAGTGTTAGCTGATATCTTATTAAATAGAAATCAGCTGACCTGTCACAAAAATGGATTCGGGTATTTATTTTCCACGATGGTTATCAGCGGACTTCACAAATACATGGCAAGCGGCTCGGGCAAATAGTCACTGAATGAAGATAAATTTCATTTTCTTATAGGAAAAGATGAAAAGACAATGTAAAATGACCTCTATACCAGTACTAGCTAAAAGGACAGAAAGACGCAGAGTGATGAGAAGATCACTTCGCATCGACGGGAAAAGGATGACGCTAATTAGACTTTTCTCCTCCGGTATCAGCTATACTTCATCTCGATGTTGCTCGTCTGTAGAAGGAAGTTATAACCCGAGGATGTTTATTGATATATTAAAATAGATCCTCGTTCATTTAGATATTAAGTTTTGGTTTACGCGCAAATGCCCTTGGAAAAGATATTAATCCGTCTCTTCCTTCCACTTATTACTATATAATAATATAATACATATCTTCCCTTTCTAGCTATGAGTCAAATAGCAGGACAGATTGGGTTTTATAGCCTTGGTCGGCAACCAGTCTACCGCAGAAAGCAATGGTAACCTACTGCGGGATAATCTTCTGCCAAGTCAGTCATGTCTCTTTCGAGACATGATCGCCCAAGCGTGTATCACGTATGGCACTTAACTGACTGACTGAATATAATAGTTGAACAATGATTAAGGCCTCTACTGGGCATAAAGTGGGGGATCAGTTTTATATTCTTATGAAGTAATAAACTGATCCCCCACTTATTACTATATAATAATATAATACATATCTTCCCTTTCTAGCTATGAGTCAAATAACAGGACAGATTGGGTTCTATAGCTTTGTTCGGCAACCAGTCTATCGCAGAAAGCAATGGTAACCTACTGCGGGATAATCTTCTGCCAAGTCAGTCATGTCTCTTTCGAGATATGATCGCCCAAGCGTGTTTCACGTATGGCACTTAACTGACTGACTGACTGTAACAACCTGTGCTTCAAAAGGATACTATCCTTACAGAGTGCTTTCATTGCTGTAACTGTCTAATAAGAAATTAAATTTACTAAAATGCAACAATTTTGTGCCATATTCAGCAAACACTTTTCACATTATGTCGATAAATATTTTGAATTCAATGCTTATGGTTCTATCTGTTGGTCTAAGCTAATCTTCGTAAGTAAAGACCTACTTTTGAGCTTAATAGGTAAGATGAGTTCATTCTCACGATATTTTGTCGCACATCATCATATTTCGACAAACTGACAATCCCACTCCACACAACACGGTCAAGCATTGCTGTACTCAGATCCTGGTGCTGTGGGGGAACGTCATGGACGTCTTTCGATGGCCGATTCAGACGTGGATTGCTGGTCCTACATCCAGGTGCTTTTATTTACCAGAAACCATCTCAAAGAAGATTGTCAATCAAGGCTCAAGACAACTTTTTAGCCATAAGGTGAATAACCTATTTTCCTGCAGTCAGTCAGTTAAGTACCATACGTGATATACGCATTGGCGATCATGTCTCGCAAGAGACATGACTGACAAGGCAATAGATTATCTCGCAGTAGGTTGCTATTGCTTTCGGCGCTAGACTGGTTGCCAGCCAAAGCTACAGAACCCAATCTGTCCTGTTATTTAACACATAACTGCGGGGAAGAGACGGATTAATACCTTTCCGAAGGGTATTTGTGCATAAGTAAATTCAATGAATTCAACTGGAATTCGAACTCGGCACCCTGATTTCTTGTTCAGAGTCGATATCCACTGCACCACAACGCACATTTCTGCAGGAGTTTGCCAATTTTTACTACGATAGACTAGTTGCCAACCAATGGCTATATAACCCAGTCTTTTACCCATACCTTAGAGAAGAAGAGATAAATCCATACCTTTGTCAAGTGTAATACCACGTAATTGAATGCAATAAATTTAACTGGAATTCGAACTCGGCTATCCACCATACCAACGTACCACTGTTTCCCACTATTCAGTCCCCGTGTTAACCTATGTCAGACTCAGTGAATATTTCCACACTCACGAGGACAGAACAATAGACAGTTTCTCGCGGCCTTTCAATACTATGCAAATGCGCGCATGCGTACAGCGATATATATTTATATATACATAGTTGTGTGCGCTGGTTTGCACATGCGCAAAAATGCACACCACTTTGACACTTTGTTGTGCCTTTCGTTCTTAAATTATCCTTCACTATGCGTGACTAAGTTGCAGGAAAACGCACAAAGTTTTGCTTGTCTGTTTTTTTAAATTGTTTTAAAATTTTGATTTCCTTTAGCTTGCGATGATGTCATCGGAATTTTAGAATTACATTAAAAAAGCATAACTCGAAGTGTGATAGAGTTAAAAATCAAGTACAGGAATACAAAGCAGGCAAACAAACATACGAGAAAGAAAAAAAAAGCGATGCAAAGTAATGAAATTAATGGAAAACATCGGAAAGATGAAAAAATGTTACAAATGTAAAAAAACAAACGAAGATAAAATCGCTTTTAAATCAGTATCGCTAAATTATTCCACTCCCGCCCACCACCAAAAACATTATTAACATCAATCTATCTATGATTCTTTCTTTCTTTCTTTCTTTCTTTTTTCTTTCTGTTTCTATTTTCATCAATAACTCTCTCTGTATCTATTATTATATATATTTCTCTATACCTCTTTATTTTTTTATTCTTTCTTTCTTTCTTTCTTTCTTATACCGCATCTTTTCTCTATTCACTTTCTTTTGTCTCTTTTCCTTCTTTCTCTTTTTCTCTTGTTCTTTTCCTCTTCCCCTTTTAATTCTCATCTTTTCCTTCTCTCTTTTCGCTCTCATTTTCTTCAATTTAGTTCTTCCCTATCTATCTACTTATATCTAACTATTTTCAACTAACAGCTCACCGTTCTTAAAGTCGATAAAATGCAGGTTCTGCTTCAATTTCTTACTTGTTCCTCCTGTGTCTCTTCTTTCTTTCTTTCTTTCTTTCTTTTTATATTTCCATTTCTCTCTATTTTCACATCTATTTCTCTATACACTTTCTTTCTTTCTTTCTTTATTACTCTCTTTTTCTATCAATTTTTATATTTACTTCTTTCTTTCTTTCTTTCTGTTTCTATTTTCATCAATAACTCTATCTGTATCTATTAGCATATATATTTCTCTATATCTCTTTCTTTTTTTATTCTTTCTTTCTTTATTTATTTTCAGTTTTTATTTCTTTTTTTGTCTCGTTTTTCTTTCTTTCTTTGTTTTTTTTATATTTCCATTTCTCTCTATTTTCACATCTATTTCTTTATACCACTTTCTTTCTTTGTTTCTTTATCACTCTCTTTCTCTATCTATTTTCATATTTACTTCTCTATTTCCCTCTCTTTCTTTCTTTCTTTCTTTCTTTCTATTTTCACATCTATTTCTCTATGCCCCTTTCTTTCTTTTTCTTTCTTCTTTTTCTCTCTGTCTATTTTCAGATCAATTTCTCTCTACCCCTTACTTTCTTTCTGTCTCTCTGTCTCTGTATCTCCCAATCTAAATTCATGTTCTCGTTCTTTGTCAGTGACTTTGTATCGCTAGTCCACGTGATTTGAAGTATGGTCCTCGCTGAGACCTACACGCTACATTGGATCGATGTCATTTTAATCATCGATCCGTGAAAGTGTTTGTAGTCTTAATTCTTGGAAAACTTAGAAGAGGATATTGATTTTTTGTTCTAGGTCATACTTATACCAACTAAAATAGCAGTGTCATCGGCACAGATTCATTTATTCTCTGTACAGTAGCCTGGGGAGAGAAAGGCGAAACGCTGTTTTCTATTAGTAGATTAGTTTGGATATGGTATGAAATACTTAAATAACAAGTACACATCAATTCATATCTGTATTTGTATATGTGGAAAACATAGTCTAGCAAGGGAAATAAATTGAAGCTATCATTTTCTCATTGTCTTCTGAGAAAGTTTGAAGTGTTTCGGTATTGGGGTCCATGCTCAGATATATTTTTTCTATACATTCAATGGATGCGAAAAGGATGTAGTCATATGCTGCTGTCAGGTGTACATAGTATGTATACAATTTTCTGTTGGAGATGTAAACAATTACCACCAGGTTTTCATGATATGGATACTATTATTGTATCCATTACCCAAACAAAAATCAAATTTGGATTGTCAGGAGTTGATTTTTATATAACAGCAAACATTTAGTTAATGAGATGTTCATTAGTACCTTCACCCTAATGTATCCAATTGAGATACCCCTGTATATGTGATAGTCTTGATAAGTGAGATTTTGTTTCCATAATGCATTAATATGTAATACACCCTACTCTGGACCGACTCTTCTGGTTCTAGACTTCCTTCATTGAATTTATATGTTTTTTTAAAATTAGGTTAGCAGGTTCGCTATTTTTAAATGTTCAACCTTAATGCCAGGTAATGCTTTCTTATTATTTAGACATTTTTATAGCTTTATTAAAATCATTTTACCCCAACCAAGGCAATTCACTGCCACTGTTGCGCAGGGGGTTACATAGGGAAAGTGATGAGAAAGAGTGGTTAGGGGGTTACATAGGGGAAAGTGATGAGAAAGAGTGGTTAGGGGTTACATAGGGGAGAGTGATGAGAAAGAGTGGTTAGGGGGGTTGTATAGGGGAAAGCGATGAGAAAGAGTGGTTAGGGGGTTGTATAGGGGAAAGCGATGAGAAAGAGTGGTTAGGGGGTTACATAGGGGAAAGTGCTTCGGTGGTGCACTGCCGGCCATAATTATTAGGCCATCCAATGTTTTAAAAAACTGATGTATTTCATAATATTTTTAAAAAGAGGTGGATTTATGTTTTTCTCTAAGAGTATTTGCACGTAGTTGAATATAACGAACCCAATTGGAATTGAAACCCGGTTGCCTGATTAAAAATGTCAAGCCTTTAGCCATTACACTAGCTGCACATCAAAGCTTACAGCATCTGGTATTCCTAAGCAGTCACCCATCTAGGTATTGACCTGCGTCAACTTTGCTTAACTTCGGTGATCGTGCGGCGACAGATGTTTAAATGTGATGTGGTTGTAATACAACACATTCCGTGAGGATCGAACTGGTTCAACTCTCAGGACGATAGATAGAGAGAAAAAGAAAAAAGAAAGAAAGAGACATAGAGAAATAGATGTGAAGAAAGAAAGAAAGAAAGAAAGAAAGTAAAGGACAGTCACTGCACTTTAGCAGGTGCCCTTTATCTCTCACATTAAGCACTGTGAGTTTCCAAGATAGATAAGTTACTACGATAGGTGCCTGTAGCAGTATAAAAAAATTTAGAATTAACCCCCTCTCCCAAATAACCTGAGCCCCACCCTATCTGATAAAAAGGAACTATCATGATTTCAATCTCGGTGGTATTGCCTTTATTCTTTCTCAAAGCGCTGATTATCAGAATAATCTTCATCATTAAGCTTATAATTGTATTTAATAATCTTATAAACAAATCTGTCATCAGTTCTGTTCGCTATTATAAAAAAAAAAGAAAGTGATGTATGTATCTTTATCTTTACTGCCCAGTCAATCCCAGACAACGCCTAAATCGTCATCATCGTAGCTTTTAGATTTTACTCCCTTCCATATACTTGCTTTCCTGACGGCTATAACCTCCAGGAAATTTAAATGCAAAGTCAATTCCCACCTCTTATCCACTTAACTCCAGCTCTTTCCACATCACCCCGTGTATCTAGTACTTTACCTTTCTCTCTACCTTCGTAACTGTCTTCACGCCTGTGTTCACATCCTTCTCTTACCCTTTCCCTTTCAACCCCTGTAGCTTCACTCTTTTCCTGTCTAAAACTCCCTTACATATACTTCCTTTCCTGACAGCTACAACCTCCAGGAATTTAAATGCAAAGTCAATTCCCACCTCTTATCCACTTAACTCCAGCTCTTTCCACATCACCCTGTGTATCTTGTTCTTTTTCTTTCTCTCTACCTTCGTAACTGTCTTCACTTCTGTGTTCATTTCCTTCTCTTACCCTTTCCCTTTCAACCCCTGTAGCTTCACTCTTTTCCTGCCCAAAACTCCCTTCCATATTCTTGCTTTCCTGACGGTTACTACCTCCAGGAATTTAAATGCAAAGTCAATTCCCATCTTTTATCCACTTGACTGAAGTCCTTTCCTTGCCCTTTCTAAATCACCGCGTGTATCTTGTTCTTTTCCTTTTTCACTCGCAACTGTCATCACACCTGTATTCCCATCCTTTTCTTGCCTTTTCTCTCACAACCACTGGAACTCGTACGGCTTTCTCTTCGCTCTCCTTCTGCTTAAACTTTTACTGTCATTTGCAGCCACCTGCGCACCAGTGGCGGTAGCCGCCTTGCTTTAAGGGGAGACGATTAAATAAAAATATTCTTAGTTGCTTGAACACAATGTATTTTTCAAATTTCTTTTGTAATTCACCCCCACCCATCAGAGCAAAGGTGTTGGTGCGCAAGGGGGGGTTACAATGAGAGGAGTAGACACAAAATAAATCGGTTCAGATGATGTAGTAGAAAGGGTTAGAGAGAGAAAGGAGACAAGGAGATAGAAGATGGCAATTGACTCTGCATTAAAAGTCCTGGAGATTGCAGCTGCAGATTAGGGTTAGATGGCAATGGTATATGGTTTTGTAGCAACATTAGTTTGTCAAATATTTTGCGTAAAATATAAAAATGTGTTTACTAAAACATATGAATCGAACTGCTAGGAAAACTTGATTTATTATGTATAGACTGGTTTATTTGTTTTTTGACGGTTTATCAACCTTTTCGGGGTTAATTAAAAACCGAAACATATTTTGGAATTGTAAGAATAAAGAATTTTACTGGTGAATTTTTAATTAACATTTTTTGTGATAGCAATACATTTTCAAGTTAAACGTATTACTGTTTAATCCATATAATTGGAAAAGATTGGTTCATATCTTTCCCGAAGATATTTGAGCGTATGTGAATGTAACGAGCCTAACGGAAATTTCAAGTCGGATCTCCATTTTGTGATTCCGAGCCGCTATCTACTAGATCACAATTTAGAATAATCCATGGGAACCAGCAGCCTGTACACGGATAGAAAATGATCTACTGAGAAACTATACAAAATAGAAAAGGGTGAAAGCATGTATTCATCCTTTATCAAAATTTTTTACCATTTACAGCGAGGCGAACTTAAGAGGGTTCGAGTTTGAGTTTTGTTTAATAGCACATCAATCTCTGTGGGTTATTTATTGCCAAAAATGTAGCATTTAAGATACTTCTTTTGAAATGTTCGGTTACAGTGAGAAGGCTTTTTTATTCAGATTTTGATGAAAAACTTTTTCAATTTGTTTTTTTTTTATTTTAGAAAATTGAAGATGTCTTCTAGTTTTGTATTCAAAAATGTATTGCCGGTAACAATTTTTTCCTTCAAAAATGTATTATGGCAAGAATTTTTTTCTTAAAAAATGTGTTATGGCAATAATTATCTTTCAAAAATATATTATTGGTAATATTTTTTCCTTCAAAAATGTATTTTTTGAGTCTGTTTTTATGTATATATTTCTATAAATGTGTATTTTTATATTTTCATAGTGTTTTGACCCCAGTTTGGGGGTTAACTATTTGGGACCCTAACAGGTGCTACCACTCCGAGTCAGCAATTAAGAGGTAGTTCCATGTTCCATACAACCTCCTAATCAGAGGCCTTGCTGCCGGATGCAGTTTACTCTCATACTCTAGACCTATACATCTAAGGATATAGATGCAGTAGACTGAGCTTGGTAATTAGCGTGTATGTGGGCAGTATTTGATTCTTGATGCCCAATTGTGACGCCCGAAATCAAGGAAATTAGAAAAAGCGGCTCAACTAATGAACGCACGGAAAAGAGAAACGTCGTTAAAATAATAGTCCAAAGCATCAAGTATTAAAATTGCAGCATGCAATCGACTTTATGTAAACGTATATTACAAAATCTCCTTCACAGCTCTTTCCCGATCATTTCTGCATTGCAAAATTAATTCTGACACGCTCTCCGCTTGTCTCTTGCATGTCGTAATATTTCCCACACTCTGAGAAGGACATAGACTCTTAACCAATAATGTATTCGCTGGACCTGTTTTTTTTTGTTTTTTTGTTTGTTTTTACGCTTTCGCTGCTCATATACTCTAAGGTTCCATTCTTTTGGTAATGAAGCCAGGAGTAAGATGCAATTTACCGTCATACCTAGCAACTTAAAAGGGTTCTGAGTTACTCCCAGGAAGTATTTTTGGAGGGCACAGCGTGAACAGAGTAAAATATGCCGATACAGAAAGTTAACTTCTTCTTTATTACTATTGTTCACCCAATATAAGGATCATTGGCCTCTCAAAGAAGAAAATTACTAAATGCGATTGTGAGTTTGTTAAAGGAGCGGGAGGTGCATTCTATGAGGATTTGTAGGAATAATTGACGGTTGACCCTGGACATGAAGAAGTAGTAGTTGAGGGAAGTATATTTTCAGGAGTCTGTATAGTAGTAACATAACTGACTGGCACTCTCTACTTACCAATAAAAATATAAGGGAATGAGGATGTGTCAACTGCGTATACATAGTATGGTGGGTTCTAGTTTTGAAGGCCTGAACTGATGGAACTAAGGAATGTGTCTTAAAAATAGTAAATAGTAAGGAGAGGTTAGCAACATTTCATCGTAGGGAAAGGGAGTGCAAGGTAAAAAGAAATGTTAATCATCACCAAGGCTGTGCAAACGCTTTTGAACTTATTAAAAGCTGGGATGTGCGTTGTGGTGCAGTGGATATCGGCTCGAAAGAAAAATCAGGGAGCCGAGTTCGAATTCCAGTTGAATTCCTTGCATTTATTTACGCACAAATATCATTGGTGAAGGTATTAATCCGTCTCCAGATATGGGTTAAATAACAGAACAGATTGGTTTCTATAGCCTTGGCTGGTAACCAATCTACCGCAGAAAGTAATGGCAACCTACTGCGGGATAACCCTCTGCCCAGTCTTTCTAGACATGATCACCCAAAGCGTGTATCACGTAACTGACTGGAAGGCTGTGAATTTAAGATCGGACAGTTATAGCGCAGATATATTAAATTTTTCATCCTTGTCAAACTCATATAACATCAGAATATGGCAGAGGCCGATGGGTATTTTTTGGAGCGGTACAAAGGACGTACGGTGTGGTACACTAGATATTGGCTCTGAAGGAGAAATCGTAGATCCGAGTTCGAATTCGGTAAAGGTAATAATCCGTCTCTTCTTTCCAGCTATGGGTTAAATATCAGGATAGTTTGGATTCTACAGTCTTGGTTAGCAACTAGTCTACAGCAGAATGTAATAGCAACCTACTGTAGGAAAATCCTCTGTCCAGTCAATCATGGTTTTTTTTAGACATGATTGCCCAAGTGTGTATCACGTATAGCATTTAACTGACTGAAATGTATCTAACCATTTTCCATTATCTTTAACAATAGATCGTATACACGAGTTCCACTGGAATAAGTTTAATATCTAATAAACAATCCCTGCAAAAGAGCCTTATTTAAAATTCATGGTCTGCTCTGGATGTTATAAGCTAGTTCCTCCCCCATTGAGTTTTTTGTATAACGTTAAAGTATATATCAGCTGCTAGGTTTATGATATACATTTTTAGGGATGCATATATAAAACGTGGTGTCATCTACAGGTACTTATTGTAAAGCAAAGCGAGAAAACAAGATAAGCGATTAATTGAATGTCTAGACATTATCAAGTGAGATGGCTTAAAACGCGAGCTACAAATTAGAGTCTTTATCACAGATGATGGAAAATGTTTCTAGGAAGATGCATTAGAATGGTAAGAGCAAAACGAAATATTAAAAAAATAACAGGAAAATTCTGTTGGAAACAGTGGCAAATATGATCACATGTTATGCAGTATAAATAATCCAAAATGACAGCGAATGTTGAACAATTTCTTTAAAGGCGAAGAGAAAAATTGATGCAACGGAAATGCAGTTTTTTTTTATCATTTCACTTAAATCAAGACGGCAATGACACCTGTACGATGGGTGTTACAGGTAGTGAATGTCAAAGGGAATGAGAAAACTGAGTGTGAGAATTGAGGAAAAAAAAGGGGGCAGAAATGAACAGGATTTAAGAAAGCAAATGATGGCGATTGACGTTTATCCTTGAAGTTTGTAGTTATCAGAGAAGCAAGGAAACGGAAGGGTGCACCAGAGATGGCGAGTAAGAATTATATTACGGATAGAAGTGGCTGTTTTATTTAGCCATTTCCCAAGTAAAATGGTGTCACTCGGATGCCAATCCAGTCAGTTAAATGCCATACGTAATACACGCTTGTGCGATAATATCTCGAAAGAGACATGACTGACTGGGCAGAAGATTATCCCGCAGTAGGTTGCCATTGCTTTCTGCCGACCAAGGCCATAGAACAAAATCTGTCCTGTTATTTGACTCATAGCTAGAAAGGGAAGATATGTATTATATTATTATATAGTAATGTGGGGGATCAGTTTATTACTTCATAACAATATAAAACTGATCCCCCACTTTATGCCCAGTAGAGACCTTAATCATATGTTCAACTATTATATTCAGTCAGTCAGTTAAGTGCCATACGTGATACACGCTTGGGCGATCATGTCTCGAAAGAGACATGACTGACTGGGCAGAAGATTATCCCGCAGTAGGTTGCCATTGCCTTCTGCAGTAGACTGGTTGCCAGCCAAGGCTATAGAACCCAATTTATCCTATTATTTGACTCATAGTTAGAGGGAGAGGTATGTATTATATTAATAAGTAGTAATTAGTGGGCGATCAAATTATTACTTCATAACAATAGGAAACTGATCCCCCACTTTGTGACCAGTAGAAGCCTTAATCATATGTTCAACTATTATATTCAGTCAGTCAGTTAAGTGCCATACGTGATACACGCTTGGGCGATCATGTCTCGAAAGCGACATGACTGACTGGGCAGAAGATTATCCCACAGTAATGTTGCCATTGCTTTCTGCCGTAGACTGGTTGCCAGCCAAGTCTATGGAACCCAGTCTGTTCTGTTATTTAACCCATGACTGAAGGGAAGAGACGGATTCATACCTTTCCCAAGGGTATTTGTGCATAAGTGAATGCGAGGACTTCAACTGGAATTCGAACTCGGCTCCCCGATTTGTCATTCCGAGCCGATATCCATTGCACCACAACGCACATCCAGTAGCACGCCTAAATTCATGTAGTCGACGAACTACAGATAAAAGAAATTCGTCAGTTCAGTTGCCATGAAAATATTTGTAGAAAAGACAGAGGTATGTCCACGACACGTCGGTGAGAAAGTGCCTGGTTCAACGGAAGAATATTGAAAATACCATGTGATCAGCAAAGAAGTCTTAATGAGATTAGAAATGAAATTTATAGAAAGAGATAGTTGAAATTTCTGCGGCATATAATGAGAAAATAGGCTTCGAGAATTTGACACTCACGGGAATGCAAGTGGTGCAGAGGGAATCAGTGAACAACTTATATAACGAGCTTTGTATAAATGGATGGCAGAATAATAAATGAGAGAGATATTACGAGGATAAGCGTTGTTCTGAGCTAAAAAAGAAACGAGGTTGTGGAGAGTGATTTCCTGAAAGACCACAAGAGATAAAAAACTATTTTTTATACGAAATAAGAGATTATATTAATTGCTATGTGAAATGTCAAACGCTTTTTTCATGTTGGGGCAATGTCTTTCATTCTTCAGTTTCTAAACAGAAGTAAAGGTGTATCGTTTGTTTCCTGTTTAGGATTGTGTTTCCGGTTTGTTCTCCAAAAACATTCTCATTCACTTTCCCCTCTAATAACCTCCCAGTTGCCTCTTATTAGCATTGTCGTCTTTCTTGGGGTGAAATCGTTAAACAAAGGATAAGAAGTTTTCGAGAACAATGACCGTTCCTTGATTGAAGAGACGCTGCACCTACAGGAAGAGGAATTGCCCAGTTGAATTTTGATGCAAGATTTCAGTGACGAATAGAACCAACAACCCTTGTTATTGCTAGAACTGTATAAAGTTCTAGCAATAACAAGAGTTGTTGGTTCTATTTCATGGCGTTTATTTGAATACCGTCGACTACCTCAAAAATACGTTAAGATAGAAGTCATAAATATTGAAAAGAATCGTTCCCTCAAAAGAAAGAGAAGTTATCGGCAGGATAGTAAGATTAATTTCTGTGAAAGTCTATGTAATCTCTTTGTCTCAGATTTAACAAATTACTCTTAGTTCTTTCCCAAATATGTCGAGGCTGCCGAACATCGCCATCAATTCTTTGTGGGGTGTTTTGTAAAACGCCTTTGCATTATTTACACTATTTACATTGTTCTGACTTTTGTCCTCATCTTTGTTGCCATATTCACGAAGTTTCAGCTGTTGTACGTTACAGAAAATTGGAATTTCGTATGGTACCCCCTGTTTCATTCACCGGGATAGATTGTTCTAGTCCAACGTGCAATGCCTCTTCCGTGTATCTCAGTATCACTCATTTACTTTTTGGATTTTTTTAATCATATTTAATGTTTCCCTCTCTCTCTGTCTATCTCTGCCTTCAACTATTTTTCCTTTTTCCCAACTCACGGTGGCTGGATAAGAAAGCCCTTTGCCAAAGAATACAATATATGTAATAAAGACATTAAAGGAAGAAATCCTGAGCGTAGAACGCCGAAACATCGTAAAAATGGCAAAAATGATAACAACAGTCTGAACAATGTAAATAGTGTAAATAATTACCTCATCTCCGACATATAGACAGATAAGGTCATTTAGGTAACTAAAGTAAAACTTCCTTAATTTTGAAGGAAGCAACACGTTCACCCATGAAGTTTTTTTCTTTTATTACTGATAGAAATAACTGTAGGAATAATTTCCAAACAGTTGTTTTAATAAAATGAATTGTTTACATCATCCATGATATCTCAGAAAAGACTTATTAAACAAATACCTCAAACATTTATTCATTTTAATGATTAAATATAAAATCACACAGCAAATTTTGCGAATGGAAAATAAATCGGAGAGTAATTAGGATTTATTTTAGCGCTGATCGTATTTGAGCTGACCGTATTTGAGCTGACCGCATTTGAGCTTACCGTATTTGAGCTGACCGTATTTGAGCTGACCGTATTTGAGCTGACCGCATTTGAGCTGACCGTATTTGAGCTGACCGTATTTGAGCTGACCGCATTTGAGCTTACCGTATTTGAGCTGACCGTATTTGAGCTGACCGTATTTGAGCTGACCGCATTTGAGCTGACCGTATTTGAGCTGACCGTATTTGAGCTGACCGTATTTGAGCTGACCGCATTTGAGCTGACCGTATTTGAGCTGACCGCATTTGAGCTGACCGTATTTGAGCTGACCGTATTTGAGCTGACCGCATTTGAGCTGACCGCATTTGAGCTGACCGTATTTGAGCTCGTAAATTTGTTGATACTAATCTGGCCCTAAAAATATGCACAGTTCCTTCTCGAAAGAATATTGTTTGTTCTGAAACAGTTCACAGTTCTGATATGGCGTAATAATTAGAATACTTGAACAATAGCACGATTTCTATTGGCTGTCTGTCAAATTAGGCTGTTTTAAGTGAGCTTCATGCGAATCTGAATTTCACAATGCAATCACGATAGGCACACGGTGAAAAACCTTCCGATACATTCAGGCTACATTTGATCTAACCGCTTCCAGACAATCGCGGCTTATACAAGCTGAACATTTCCCGGTACAATCATGGAAAATTACAGTTTACACACTTTGCGACGAAAGCTGGAAGGTGCAGTTCGAACACTTTCCAAACAGTCATTGAATGCAAATCTGGACATTTTCCAGCACAATCATGGAATGTACATTCCGAACACATTCCAGCACAATTATGGTACGGGACGAATCAATCAACGTACAGACCAAACACATTCCGACCCAATCATGGAACTCGCGATCTGAATATGCAATCCCTGTTAACGAAGTCAGGCCTTTTTTAATCTAGTAAGCAACAACTACTCCTCATAGATCTATGTGCTTTTCTTTCCGTGGTAAAGAAAATGAGCGCAGTTTTTCGGGAGAGCAGTTAACATTTGGTCACAAAATAGGGGGACAATGTAAAAAATATTTAAATATATGCCGAATTCCTATCCGGTGGGTCACGAAATAGCATTTAGCCTTTTGTTGAAATTTCCTGTAGTTCGAATTAACTTACAAAATGTTTCTTTATATTCCTCTAAATAAGAATAACAATAATTTAAAGACGATATACTGGATGATTTTGTTGATTAAATTATCAGGGCATCTTCGATCAAAATTAAGAACTAATGTTAATGAAAGACTGACTGTTCTCATCTAAAGTGAATCTTTCAAAGCAAAACGACAAATCAACTAACTGCTAAGAAGGTCGGTTCTCTGTGTAGGGTCAGGAAGTTTTTCTCGTCTGAAACCATCCTGCACATATATAAATCTACCATCCGCCCGTGCATTGGATACTACTGCCATATCTGATCGGGTGAACCTGCTATCTACCTAGGGATCCTTGAGAAAATTTAAAGGAAAATCTGTAATGTGATAGATCCCTACTTAGCAGATTAGATACAGTCACTTTTTCATCGGCGTAATGTGGCTTTCCATTGTCTCTTCTACAAATACCTTCACGTTTTCTGCTCATTTAGCTCTCTTGTGATCACTACGTATGAATTTACTCAAGCTACAAGATTAGCAACTAGGTCCCACTCTTTTACTGTGAAATCAATAAAATGTAAACGCATATTCTAATCCATCAGCTTCTTTTCTTGCACTTCACGTCTGTGGAATTCCCTTCCGTTTATTTGCTTCTCCGACAACTACAATCTCCAGGAGTTTAAATGTAAAGCCAATAATCATCTTCTATTTCACTAATCTGCATCCTCTCTCTCATGCTTCTTTCTCCGTCCACTCCACTCTCATCAGTATTCTCCACCTTCTCTTACCCACTTCCTGACACCGCCTATAACCTGTCACTCTTTCTTATAACTTTTCTTTTATGTAACCCTTTGCGCACCAGTGGCAGTAGACTGCCTTGTTTGGGGCGATATGATTATATAAAACCAAAACCAAAATTTAAAAAAAAATAAATAAATAAAAAATAAAAAATAAAAAAATAAACTACATTTGATGAATAAGAATTAATTACGTAAATGTTTCTCGAAAATCTTTTCTTTGGTATCAATCTACAGCTCTGTATTCAAGAATGATACTTACTCTTTCTAATCTTTAATTGAAAATAAAAAAAAAATGCTGTATCTTTTTGAAGTAATGAAAAATTGAATGTAATATTAATATGAATGACGGCTAGAAAATGAAAAAGTAGGTAATGCGAAATTAACTCAAATATTGTATTGTATACCATTTTTATAAGATGAAGTATTTCAATCATTAAATATTTTTTGCTTCGTAAATATTTTCATCTCAATTCATCAGTTGTTTGTTTTTTAAAACAATTTTTGATCTACGACAGTAAGCAGACAACGCCGATTGGGAATGAAAGATAAACACTCATAAAGTAACAAGTTAGAAAAACTCCAAGTTTTTGTTGAATATTAATTGGGTTCCTCTGTGAGTTAACAACCAATGATGAAACAATCAATATTTATTTCAACGCTTGAAGCTTGAATAGCGTTGATGTCGTCAAAACATAAACTTTAAGTAGTGTAAACCGAATTGTAAGATACTTTATCCCAAGAAAGACCCAATGTAGATATTTAGCCTGATAAGATCACAATGGAGATATTTATCCTAAAGAGGGAACAATGGAGACAATTTAACCAAAGAATGGCGATTTGGAGATATTTACTCTAAGGGGGAGCAATTAAGATATTTAACCTAGGGAGGAACCAAATGAAGATAATTTAGCCTATGGGGGGAACACAATAGTGATAATTTAGCCAAAGGATGGCAAAATGTAGATATTTTGTTTAAGCGTGGGGGGGGGGGGGGCACAATGGAAATATTTATACCGAGGAAAATAAATTGGAGACAATTTAACCTAAGCATGGCCCGATGGAGATTGCTCTAAGGGGAGCAATTAAGATATTTAACCTAGGGAGGAACCAAATGAAGATAATTTAGCCTATGGGGGAAAAAAATGAAGATAATATTGCCTAAGAATGGTACAGTGGCGATATGAATCGTATAATGGGCAAATTAAACTTATTTAACCTAAAGGAGCGCACAATGGAGTTATTTAGCCTTAGGAGAAGACATTAAAGATATTTAGTCTAAGGAAGGCACAACCGAGGTATTTAGCCTAGGGAGAGCACAATAAAGTCATATCTCTTAAGCATATTTATATTTATCGTGAAGGGGCGCATTGAAAATATTTAGCCTTAGGAGAATACAATGGGGATAATTCAGCCGAGGAAGGGCAAAGCCGTTGATATTTATACTAAGGAGCGAACAATAGAGATAATTAACCCAATAGGGGTTCCATAGATATATTTATCCTAAACGGGTAACGATGTAGATATTTAGCCTAAGGAGAAGACATTAAAGATATTTAGTCTAAGGAAGGCACAACCGAGGTATTTAGCCTAGGGAGAGCACAATAGAGTCATTTATCTTAAGCATATTTATATTTATCGTAAAGGGGCGCATTGAAAATATTTAGCCTTAGGAGAACACAATAGATACAGTTAGCGTAATGAAGGCACAATAAAGTTTGTGTCGCCCGGATGTATAAAAGACAAAGTGCGTTTAGCACGAGGTGTTGTCATTATCCCATCCACTACTGCGAGAGACTCTAAATATTGTATATACTTCTTGGTTGTACCACTCTGATAATAAAGTTGTTTATCTACATTTCACTGTGTATATCTTCATTTCGAGATACAACATAAAAATAAGTTATGCTAAGGAGAACACAATGGAGATATTTTACCTAAGGAGAGCATAATGTAGATTTTTTGCTTAAGGAGGTCACACTAAAGATATTATCCTAAAGAGGGAACAATGCAGATATTTATCCGAAGGAGGGAGCAATGAAGATAATTTAGCCAATAGGTGACACAATTAAGACGATTTATCTTAAGATATGCACAAACGATATATTAATGTTAATGAGGGCACAGTAGAGATCATTAAGTTTAAGATTGGCACAACTGAGATAATTAACCTTAGAAAAGTACCATGGAGATATTTAACATAAGGAGGGTTAAATGGAGATAATTTAGCCTATGGAGGTAACAATGAATTTAATATATTCTAATGAGAGTGCAATGGGTATATCTAGCCTAAGTATAGCACAGTGGGTATATTTATCCTAAGAAAGGCACATTATAGATAATTTAGTCTAATTTCGGCACAGTAAAGATATTTATTCTAAGGAGAGCACAATGAAGATATTTAGTATTAAAAGAACACAATGGACATAATTTAGGGAAGACAAAATTGAGATATTTGTACCAAGAATGGTACAATGGAGATAAGTTAGACAATAAGAGCACAGGGCATATATTTATACTAAGATGGGCGCAATTAATATATTCATTCTAAGGTGGACGCAATAGAAATATTGTGCCTTAAGAAGGGCACAATCGAGATGTTTCTCATAAGGAGGGGTCAATAGAAATAGCCCAATGGAGATATTACTTCTAAGGAGGGCACAATAGAGATATTTAACATAAGGAGAGCCTAATGGAGTTATTTAACCTAAGCAAAGCACAATGGATATAATTATCGTGAGGGGCACAATGGACATACTTAGACCCAGGAAAACACAATACAGATAATTTAGCCTAAAAATAGCGTAAAAGACATATTAATCCTAATGATGTCACAGTAGAGATATTTAGCCTAAGGAGATCTCAATAGAGATAATTTAGCCTAAAAATAGAGCAAAAAGACTTATTAATCCTCAGGATGTCACAGTAGAGATATTTAGCCTAAGGAGATCTCAATAGAGATAATTTAGCCTAAAAATAGCGCAAAAAGACTTATTAATCCTAAGGATGTCACAGTAGAGATATTTAGCCTAAGGAGATCTCAATAGAGATAAAATAGCCTAAAAATAGCGCAAAAAAGACTTATTAATCCTAAGGATGTCACAGTAGAGATATTTTGCCTAAGGAGATCTCAATAGAGATAATTTAGCCTAAAAATAGCGCAAAAAAGACTTATTAATCCTAAGGATGTCACAGTAGAGATATTTAGCCTAAGGAGATCTCAATAGAGATAATTTAGCCTAAAAATAGTGCAAAAAGACTTATTAATCCTAAGGATGTCACAGTAGAGATATTTAGCCTAAGGAGATCTCAATAGAGATAATTTAGCCTAAAAATAGCGCAAAAAGACTTATTAATCCTAAGGATGTCACAGTAGAGATATTTAGCCTAAGGAGATCTCAATAGAGATAATTTAGCCTAAAAATAGCGCAAAAAAGACTTATTAATCCTAATGATGTCACAGTAGAGATATTTAGCCTAAGGAGATCTCAATAGAGATAATTTAGCCTAAAAATAGCGCAAAAAGACTTATTAATCTAAGGATGTCACTGTAGAGATATTTAGCGTAAAGAGATCTCAGTGGAGATAACTTAGACTGAAACGATTCCATAGATATTAGTCAGTTAACTGCCATACATGAAACACGCTTGGGCGATCATATCTCGAAAGTGACATGGCTGTCTGGGCAGAAGATTATCCCGCAGTAGGTTGCCATTACTTTCTGTGGTAGATTGGTTGCCAGCAAAGGCTATAGACCCCAATCTGTGCTGTTATGCAACCCATAACTGGAGGAAAGAGATGGATTAATACTTTCCCCAATGGTATTTGTGCGTAATTAAATGAATTTACCAGGAATTCGAACTCGGCTCCCCGATTTCTCGTTCCGAGCCGATATCCACTGCGCCACAACTCATACCAATGGATATATTTAACCTAAAAGCACGCATTGGAGATATGTGGCTTAAGCAGAAGACAATGGAGATATTAATCCTAATGGGACGGACTGGCGATATTTAGCTTAAGGAGGGCGCAATAGAAATATTCAGCCTCAGAAGAAAACAATTAAGATAATTTTAATTGGAGTAGATAGACTTCAATTGGAGTAGATAGACTAAACTATCGCCCGGTTCACACTCCACCCACGTCTATTGAACAGGTGAAGAGGCTCATCCATTGTTCCCTGTTTAGGATGTGGTTTCCGGCTTTCTCTTTTCCAATCCTTTCACTCTTTTCTTTTTCACTTTTTTTTTTCAATTGGAGTAGCTAGACTAAACTATCGCCCGGTTCACACTCCACCCACGTCTATTGAACAGGTGAAGAGGCTCATCCATTGTTCCCTGTTTAGGATGTAGTTTCCGGCTTTCTCTCTTTCTTACGTAGCCCCCTGCACATCAGTGGCGATACCGCCTTGCTCGGGGTGATATGATTAAAAAAAAAATTAGCCGAAGATGGACAAAACTGATATATTAATCCTCAGGTAGACGCAACAGATATATTTTGACTAAAGAGAGCATAATAAATATAATTTAGCTTAAAAGAGAACAACAGAGATAATTAGCCTAAGTATGGAACAATGTACATATCATAGTACGAAGGGAAATAATTTAGCATAAGAATGGCACAATAAAGATATTAATCCTTAGAAGAGCACAATCGAGATATTTTGCTTAAGGAGGGAGCAGCAGAGATAGTTTAGCCTAAGGGTGGCACAGTGAAGATATTTAGACAATGGAGATATTTAGACTTATGCGAACAGATTCAAGTTTAGCCTAATGGGAACATAACTAGTATATTTACGCTAACGAAAGGGACAATACAGATATCTAGCCTTAGGCGAACAGATTGGAGAATTGTAGCCTATCGAGAAAATAGCGGAGATATTTAGGCTAAAGAGAGCACAGTGGAGATATTTAGCCTGAGGCGAATAGATGGGAGTTATTTAACCTAAGGAGAACATAGTGAAGATAATTGGGCTAACGAGAGTACAATGAAAACATTTACTCTTAGGCGAACAGATTAGAGAATTTTTGCCTAAAGAGAAAATAGCGGAAAAACTGTCTTGCAGGTCAAACTTTCAAGGGTTGCTATTGGGTAATTGTAAGACCCAAATTGATCTAATTTCGTTTGAAGAAAACTTTCATTAATAAATAATGAGTTGGTACTAAAGCAATAATTTAGTATCTATTTTTTTCTACATTGAATTTAAGTATGCGAAAAGGTTATTTATAAAATCAATATCAACAAAGGAAAGAAACGTGTTATTTTATTCGACATTACCGAGAAGTTGTCTGTACTCTTGGTAACATGACTTGCACTTCGTTGCCTCTGTGTAGAATAAAAGAACTTAAATCATTCTCTTTATTTATTCAGTTTGTTTTTACTCTATGGTAGAATTTCACAATTCTAACAGAGGCATTTTTTGAAAGCTGTTGGTGAATCCCTTGTCATTATTTTGTATTTGTTTGCTTCAGTTATAGTATAAATATCCAGAAGCCGGTTATATGCTTCTATAAATCGTATAAAAACTAAGAAAGGACAGAAAGAAAATAGACTGGCCAATGAATGATGCAGCGTATGAAAAAAAGCTAAATGCTTTTTGAAGATCTTAGTAGATATCGTTACTAATTTTGACTAATATTTACTTTTCAATTACTTTTTAATTGCTTTTTATTGCAGTTGTTTCTAAACCGTCAATCTACGGCAGTGAGTAGACAACCCACATCTGAAATACCGGATAAAGAACTCGGTAAGTAAAATTTAAGTTAGAAATTGGCATTTTCGTTCAGGATGTGGGTGATCATAGTTCTCCATAGATTCATGTTTTTTCTTATTTTTGAATAAGCATACATTTTTAGGAAATGGACGGGAGTCATTTTCCATTGTCTTCTCCGCGGTTTAGAATTAAGCATTACACTACTCAGACTGTTTGTAAGTCAAGGCTAGAAAGTCCAGTCTACACTGCTATTTAACTGCATAGTTAGGAATATAAGAGACGGATTCAGGCATTTTCCAATGTTATTAGAGTGAAGAGAACGCAACAAACTAGAAACTGAATTTGATCATTAACTCAATTCACACCAAGTACGAGAATAAAAGCACAATGTGTTACTGAACTTGAAAGAATATGAGAAAAAAATAAACAAAAACAAAAAAAAAATAGTAAAAATTAGGAATACAGATGACAACGATTGATGTTGCAGTTAAAGTTTTGAAGATCAAAGTTAAGCGGAAAGTGAGTGGCAAGTAGAGAATTTCACAAGTGAGAGAAGAAACTGATAGCATAGATGTTATGGCTCTATCTCCCCATTTCAAATGTAAACTAATGAGACCTAGCAACTAATACAGTACTGCACTTCAAATCGTTTTGTCGGGGTAACTAAGTATGAATCAATATTTCTTTTGAAAAATGTGGCATAGAGCCAAAAATAAGGGATAGGTAAAGGCTGGTCTTCGGTCTGTCTTATCTTAGACTTAGGTAGCCACGACTAATGAAGAAGGACTTGTACCTATGTTTTATTGATTATGCAAAAGCATTTGACAAAATACGCTACAAAGAATTGATGGAGATGCTTGGCAGCCTCGACATATTTGGGAAAGACCTAAGAGTAATCAAGAATCTTTACTGGCAGCAAACTGCCAGCATACGAACAGGCAACGAATTCAGCAATTATACTAAGACTGAAAGGGATCTAAGACAAGGATGCGTCTTTTCACCGGATCTATTTAGCTTATACAGCTAGATTATTATGAGAAACTTAGAAGTTATGCCAGGATTCGTCATCGAAGGCCACAATTTAAACAATATAAGGTACGCAGATGATACAGTGCTGATAGCAGACACAGAGAGGAAACTACAAGACCTCTTACAGAAGGTAGCTGAAGAGAGTGACAAGAAAGGACTACAAATAAACAGCAAGAAAACCGAATGCATGGTCATCAGCAAAAAGGGTAGCCCAAAATGCCAATTACAGGCGAGGGACTCTAAAATCAAGCAAGCACAGAAATTTAAATACCTGGGAAGATTTCTAACAGAAGACGGAAAGTGCGACACTGAGCTCCGAAGACGAATTAGCATGGCGAAAAAAGCATTCCAGAAGTTGAGTAAAGTATTAAGAAACACCACAATTTCATTAGAAACAAAGAGGAGAGTCCTGGATTGCTATGTGATATCGGTTCTTCAATATGGAGTGAATTTTGGACAACATCTTTGAAGATGAAGGAAAACTTGGAGTAGCTGAAATGTGGTTCTACAGAAGAATGCTACAGATATCATGGACTGAGCATGTGAGCAATGACGAGGTTTTCGAAAGGATAGAAACGAAATTGAAATTAATACCGAGCATCAGGAAGAGACAACTGAAGTTCCTGGGACAGGGAATGAGGAAGGAGGGCTTGAAGAACCTGTTACTAACAGGCCAGATAGAGGGAAAAAGAGACATGGGAAAGCAGTGGATAACATATTTGAAGGACATGATCAGGTGGATAACGGAACGAGGGTTGCATGGTGCAACAGGAGAAATTGTGCTGGTGACAGGGAGATGTGGAAAGCCATGATCGCCTATGTCCTGAAATGACATGGCACATAAAAGAAGAAGCCACGACTACTAACGCAAACATTCCACGATATTACTTACACTAATACAACCAATTCTTACATACCATATTTAGTACAGCCACCATAACACTTGGTTTATATGTAATCCTAACTAGTTTTCATATGTACAATTTATCTGCGGGGAGGAGGGAAATATAAACGTCAACATTATAACTTAGTGAATAATTACAATGAATATGATTTATATCAGGAAGAAAAGAATATAGGGTTAGTAACAAATATGCGTTGTGGTACAGTGAATATCGGCTCGGAACGAGAAACCAGGGAGCCGAGTTCGAATTCTAGTTGAATCCATTGTATTCACTTACGCGCAAATACCCTTGGGAAAGGTATTAATCCGTCTCTTCCTTCCAGTTATTGGTTAAATAACAGGACAGATTGGGTTCTATAGCCTTGGTCGGGAACCAGTCTACCGCAGAAAGCAATTGGCAACCTACTGCGGGATAATCTTCTGCCCAGTCAGTCATGTTTCTTTCAAGACATGACGCCCAAGCGTGTATCACGTATGGCACTTAACTAACTGACTGAACAAAATCTCCATAGTTCCTTAATTGTGGCAGAAAATAAGGTAACCGGACGAAACTGATGAGAAATTAAGTAATTAACAATAATTCGACCAAACACTCACTCAAACAGACACTCATCCAGTTCCCAAAACAAATATGAAATACGGCTTTTGCTCCGATGAACTTGGCTCACTGGTGACACCTATATATGAATTTACTGAAGCCACAAGTTTAGCAACAAGGCCCCACCATTTTAATGTGAAACCAATGAAATATAAACGCAAATTCTACACCAGTAGCTTCTTTTCCCGCACATCCCACCTGTAGAATTCCATTCCATTTACTCGCTACCCCGACAGCTACAATCTCCAAGAATTTCAATGTAAAGTCAATAGTCATCTCCTATCTAACTAACCTGCATCTTCTCTCTCATGTTTTTTTCTCCGTCCAATCCATTCACATCAGCATTCGCATCCGTCATATACCCACTTCCAGACAACCCCTGTAACCTATCACTCTTTCTCATAACTTTTCTTCTATGTACAAAACAGTGCCAGTAAAATGCATTGCTTGGGGCGATATGATTATAAACTAAAAACCTGAAAAACGAAAACCGCCCGCATCTACAAGAGAATTGATATCTCTGTCACTGATCGGAAGATAGGAGGGGAAATTAAACGAGAGACATAAGTAAGAGGCCAATGAATATACATCTCCTAGTTAAGTTAACTAAAGAAAAAAGGTAATCGGATCAAATACCTTAGAATATCTATATTACCATGACAAAATGAATTAACATGAGAATATAAGTTACCAAATCTAAAATTATTTAAAAATGGAACTTTGTATGTGTGTGTGTGTGTGTGTCCGTTACCTATAGACTCCGAAACGGCTGAACCGATTTTCTTGAAAATTTACTCAGTTGTACTATAAGCGTTTGCGAGTGTTCTTAGCTAGGTTTTGTGTCGAGGTACCACCGATAAATATCGAAAATCGATAATCGAAAAAATCGGGTTATAGAAGGAGTGATCTGATTTTAATCAAATTTGATACACTCATAGACAAAGACATAAGAAACGATATTCAGAAGTTTCAAGGTTGCAGTTCTTACAATAGTGCAGAAGATCGATAATATATATATAAAAGTCCCCTTTTATTTTAGTTTTTGTTTCGGGTTTGGCTCTAAGTAGGTATTATTGTAGATTTTAGTCTCAGCCATGATACCGTTTACTGAGAGGACTTATTTAACCTTACGACAAAAAAAAAAACTTATTTGATATCGATACCAGGAAATCAAAATTTGACTTACATCCATTCACTTTTCTTTCAGTTTACGGTTTCGCTTTAACTGGAAACAACTATTGCTTTTTAGTCTTTCATGCCAATGTCCATAGACTCTGAGCTCCAGGAACCATGGATTAATTTTAAAGCTTTCATTACACTCGAGCAACGCCGGGCTATACTGCTAGTTCAAATAATAAAAGAAGCCGATTATAGTCAGGATATTCAGAAGTGTCAAGATTGCAGTTCTTACAATAGTGCAGAAAATTTGATATCGATACTAGGAAATCAAAATTTGACTTAAATCCATTCATTTTTCTTTCAGTCTACGGTTTCGCTTTAACTGGAAACAACTATTGCTTTTTAGTCTTTCATGCCAACGTCCAAAGTGTCTGAGCTCCAGGATCAGGGATTAGTTTTAAAGCTTTCATTATACCCAAGCAACGCCGGGCTATACTGCTAGTGATTTTATATTGTAAAATAATTTTTAGCGTAGAAATTTAACAAATTATCAAGGAAAGGGGACCATTGGGCAAATAAATTGCCGACATCATAGGGTTAATATATTTATAATTATTCGTTACCGTACAGGTATGCCTAGTTTTCACTTTGTGAAGGCGGCAATAATAATTTAATTCTTAATTTTGGTTTCTTTTGTCTCCCCATAATATCTTCTGAGATGAATGACTCTATTTCATCGACAAGCAATAAAACTAGAATATTTAGGGGAAACTGCGCCCGGGGAAATAGATATAGAAAAAAATAACCCAAAAGACGATGTTAAATATTCATTGACTATCGAACAATACTCATCAGGGATGGCTTAGATAAAAGCCCGGAAGTGAATTCTATTGGAGAATATGTTTTCATAAATATATGAAAGGATCAGACCTTCTGAAAAGAAATAGTCCATAAATTTCTTCCCGCCATTTTATTTCTCGTATCTGTCTTACATTATTCATTGGCTCCTAAGCGTGGCTTAAAATAAGACAACAATGTGCGGGGCAGAATATACATGACATCATCGATTACCTGTCAAATGGTATTAAGAATCAATGCACGCATGCGCGTACGCAGATTCATAATTTTCTGTACGGCCCATATAATTTTAGAATGAAATACGCAAATCTTTGTGTAGCTTCTTTAACTGATAATCACAATATGTTTTCGAGGTTATTTTATTCTGTCTGTTCATTATTCTCTCTTGATGCTTTGCTCTGTGCTTCCTGAGTTCAACCAGCCAATTTTCTGTTCATACGTTCTGGTCGCTTGTCCTCGATCTTGTCTCTGTTTTCGAATAAAGCAGGAACAAATTTTCCCTCTCAGATTTAGTTCTGCCATACTAATCTAAACTTATTTATAAATGGAACTTTGTGTGTGTATGTATCCGTTACCTATAGACTCCGAAACGACTGAACCGAATTTCTTCAAAATTTATACAGTTGTAATATAAGTGTCTGCGAGTGTTCTTAGCTAGGTGTTGTATCGAGGTATCCCCGATAAATATCGAAAACCGATAATCGAAAAAATCGGGTTATAGAAGGAGTGGTCCGATTTTAATCAAATTTGATACACTCATAGACAAAGACATAAGAACGATATTCAGAAGTTTTAATGTTGCAGTTCTTACAATAGTGCAAAAAATCGATAATATATATATATATATAAAAGGCAAGATGTTTGTGTGTCTGTCTGTTTATCTGCCTGTATGTCTGTATTTTTTTCAGCCGTTTTATTTTAGTTTTTGTTTCGGGTTTGGCTCTAAGTAGGTATAATTGTAGTTCTTAGTCTCAGCCATGATACCATTTACTCAGATGACTTATTTAGCTTTGAAAATTCAGTTTACGACGAGAAAAACTTATCTTATATCGATACCAGGAAATCAAAATTTGACTTAAATCCATTCATTTTTCTTTCACTTTAAGGTTTCGCTTTAACTGGAAACAACTACTGCCTTTTAGTCTTTGGCGCCAACGTCCAAAGAGTCTGAGCTCCAGGACCATGGATTAGTTTTAAAGCTTCCATTACACCCGAGCAACTCCGGGCTATACTGCTAGTATATATATATATATATATATATATATATAGGTGCGATTGGTAAATTGTCGCAATTAGTTTATTATTTCTAATATTCTTTAGGTCTTTAGGCTGAATCTGAGCTCCAGGCCCATGGATTAGTTTTAAATCTTTCATTACACCCGAGCAACGCCGGGCTATATTGCTAGTCTAAACCAAATATCGAGAAATGACTTTTTTTTCGTCAATATGATTTTTTTACCTCATAGCTATGGCTAATCCCCAAATATCAGGATAAGGCAGATTTTTCTCTGAAACAGATTACTCGCCGGTAAATTTTCTAAGACTGCCAGAAACTAATTCGACAATAAATAGAGTCGGGGTACGTTTCTATGTTGGAAATTATTCAGGTAGAGTCTAGAAACAAGTACAGAAATAGAAAACATGTAATAAAATGCTGGGAAAATATAAAAAGAATCATGAAGAAAATATAAGGTATGGGAAGGAAAAAAAAATTTGAAAGAAAGAAAACCAGCTTGAATTTGATGGGTTTCCAGCTTTCCAACAACATGTAAAATATTTCTCAGGCTTGCACGGCAATGTTTTGAAGGTGGACAGCAAAAGATTGTGGAAATATTTGAGTTTGAGTTTGAGTTTTGTTTAACGGCATATCAACCACTGTGGGTTTATTTAATGCCAAAAATTGTAGGGTTTGAAGGTATATTTTTTTAATATTCGGTGATAGTGAGAATTTAGTAAGATTTTAGTGAAACTTTTTTGTTTTTATTCTTTTGTATTTTATAAAACTTAAAATGCCTTCTAGTCTTGTATTTAAAAATGTTTTGTTGAGAATAATTTTTTTCCTTAAAAAATGTGTTATGGTAATAATTTAAAAAAAATGTATTGTTGGTAATATTTTTACTTCAAAGATGTATATTTTTCTATAAAGTCTAGTTTTATGCATATATTTCTATAAAAGTGTATTTATATACTTTCATAGTGTTTTGACTCCAGTTTGGGGGTTAACTATTTTCCCATAGCTGGGACCCTAACAAGTGCTACCAGTCCGGGTCAAGGTCGACCTGGGAACAACAGCACTTAAGAGGCGGTTCCATGCTCCTCACAACCTCCCAATCAGAGGTCTTGATGCAGGATGCAATTTACCGTCATGCCCAGGACTGAAATATTTGAGAATATGTTAAAAAAAATAAGAAAAAAATAATGAAAAAAAATGCGTAAATAAAAATGAAGAGAGAATGAAGAAGAAAAAGAAAGAAGACAAAACAAAATGACGGCATGAAGATGGTGAAGGAGAAAATAAAAAACTAAATGAATGAAAGCAAGAAAGAGAAACTCAAACGGTGGTAATGTAGAAAGAAGATCAAAAACAAAATGAAAAAGGAAAAGAAACAAAAAAATGAAAGAAATAAAATTTAAAAAATAGTGTAAAAAAAGGGAAAATTAAGTTAAAGAAGAAAAAGAAGAAAATAAGGAATTAAAATAATGAAAGTAAAAAGGTAGAAAAATAAAAATGAAGGAAAAAATCTAGATAACGTGAAAAACGACTGAAAGAATTGTGACTAAAGAAATGAAAGAAACAAAAAAAAATGGAAGCAAAATTAATTGATCGAATACATTAAAAGGAGGCGGAGACTATTGTAATAAAATTATCGGACCGTGTAATTTGGATGATTAATTAAAGTTATTAAGACAAAGCAAAATCAAGGAAGCAAGAAGAAGTGGAAAAAGAAGAAGAAAAACAACTGGGAAGAGAGAAAGGAAAAAAATCATGAACGTAAATGAAACTGGAAGACAAAGATAGCAAAAAGAAAAGATCTCACGGAAGACAATTTAATTCAGTGTAGGACAAAAGATTGAGAAAAATAAAAAAAAGGAAGCATTAAAAATACTACTAATAATAACAATAATGAATTTAAAATATTGCTAAGCTATTTTTTCCAATGCAAATCACTCCAATCACGTGAGGCTGTGATATTTAATATTCGTTCATTTAAAAGAGAAGGATAGAGATTTTCTTTCAGTGGAATCGATTTGTCTATTTATTAATTTTTAATACCGTTAATTATATAAGATTTGATTATTACACAGGAAATTGAGGTTAATGAAAGTGAACCTCAAGTGCCCCCGACACTCACCGATCTCGCAGTGCACACGTCTCTACCGGAGGCGCATATAAAAACTCAAGCAAATAAAACAATCACATCCAAAAAAATTTAAAATGTCTTACTGGTCAACAGAAACGGCTGATATTGATTGCAAAACCCATTTTGAAAAGAATTATGTCATTTAAAGAAATCAGGTAAAATCGAAAAGAATTAAGCAATGAAATTGAAACTGACGAGCTGGGTTCGAATTCAAGATGAGACAGTTTTGCGTATAGCTTGCACATTGGAAAAATATGAATTCATCTCATCTTCCTTCAGTTATGGATTAAACTAGCAGTGTAGCCCGGAGTTGTTCGGGTGTAATGAAAGCTTTAAAACTAATCCATGATCCTGGAGCTCAGACTCTTTGGACGTTGGCACGGAAAACTAAAAAGCAATAGTTGTTTCCATTTAAAGCGAAACCGTAGACTGAAATTTAAAATTGAATGGATGTAAGTCAAATTTTAATTTCCTGGTATCGATATCAAATAAGTTTTTTTCGTCGTAAACTGAATTTTGAAGGCTAAATAAGTCCTCTGAGTAAATGGTATCATGGCTGAGACTAAAAAGTAGAATTATACCTACTTAGAGCCAAACCCGAAACAAAAACTAAAATAAAACGGCTGAAAAAATGGAGACATACAGGCAGATAAACAGACACACACAAACATCTTTCCTTTTATTTATATATATATATATATATATATATATATATATATATATATATATATATATATATATTATCGATTTTTTACACTATTGTAAGAACTGCAACCTTGAAACTTCTGAATATCGTTTCTTATGTCTTTGCCTATGAGTGTATCAAATTTGATTAAAATGGGACCACTCCTTCTATAACCCGATTTTTTTGATTATCCATTGTCGATATTTATCGGGGGTATCTCGACACAAAACCTAGCTAAGAACACTCGCAGACGCTTATAGTACAACTGTGTAAATTTTCAAGAAAATCGGTTCAGCCGTTTCGGTGTTTATAGGTTAACGGACACACACACAGACATACACACTCATACACACACACACGGACAAAGTTCCATTTATAAATAAGTTTATATAATACGACATATTGATCCATTTACCCTTGTTTGTCAGTTAGTTTAGTAAGAAGACAAAATAAAAAACTACAGTTACTTCTATCTTATACCTATTTTGACAAGGGCGGCAGGTGTAGGACCTGAGATGGAATTAGTAACTGTAGTCATTCGAAAAGTCTGTGGGATTTATGGCAACTCTTGTGACAATACGGCTACCAAACTGTAGCGGACCTCACCCTTACCTTGGAAAAAACATTTGTGACGAGAAGGAAGGCTTGCTGTGTCGACAACAGTTTGCATTTCATACGCTCTGTACAGGGAGGAAGACATTCAAAACACAGATCCATGGTCTCAAAGAATCAAAAGATGCTATAGAATTTAAATAATAATACGTTTTTGTAGTTAATATTTGGTTTGATTAATTGTCTTTCGTATTGTCTCTTATAGAGAGAAATATATCGGTGTTTTGTTCTACAAAATACATAGTGAACAGAAGCTATCCCAGTCAGAGTTTGAACTCTTTACCCGCAAATTCAATTCTCGGTTATATTATCTTTTCCTTATATGTGCTGTGATTCGTAAGGACGTTGACAATTATGGCTCTTCTTGATTTCCGGCCCATTTTAGCTAGTAGTATTTTTTAAATTTTTATTATATCTCCTAAACCCTATTTTCCATACATTCTCACATTCTCGGCAGGTAGGTTATGCACTGTTTTCCGTTGCCCCTTTTGCCCTCAATATGTTTCGTGGGTGTTAAATTTGCCAGGTCCTTTTACACAATGAGTCAGTTAAGTGCCATACGTTAAACACGCTTTGGCGATCATGTCTCGAAAGAGACATGACTGACTGGGCAGAAGATTATCCCGCAGTAGGTTGCCATTGCTTTCTGCGGTAGACTGGTTGCCAGCCAAGGCTATAGAACCCAATCTGTTCTGTTTTTTAACCCATAACTGGAAGGAAGAGACGGATTAATCCCTTTCCCAAGGGTATTTGCGCGTAAGTGAATGCAATGAATTCAACTGGTATTCAATTCGAACTCGGCTACCCGATTTCTCGTTCCGAGTCGATATCCACTGCACCACAACGCACATCCGTGCCCCAACGGTTTTAAATTTCTTTTTCTGATGTTATGTATAAATGTCTTTTTATTTCTATTATCTAAAAAAAATTCATCGTTGCTATAATATTTTCAGCATCCTTCTGTAGAACCACATTTCTAAAAATTAATCGTTGCTATAATATTTTCAGCACCCTTCTGTAGAACCAAATTTCTAAAAATTAATTGTTGCTATAATATTTTCAGCATCCTTCTGTAGAACCACATTCCTAAAAATTAATCGTTGCTATAATATTTTCAGCATCCTTCTGTAGAACCACATTTCTATCAACTCAAGTTTCTTTTTCATCTGTCCGGAGATGGTCTAGCAATATCTTAACATTAAGAAAGTCAATGTAAAAAAAACCAGAAACAAATAAAATGTTCTAAATTTTTTTCATGCTGTTATCTATCGAACTCAATCAATTAGTACTTTTTATTTACCATGGGGAGTCAGAAATAACCTATTATGGTTCTATACTAATTTCTGTTGTGGTGTAATGTCTATCAGCTCGGAATGAAAAACCTTAAAATCCGAATTTGAATGCCAGTCGAATCGGTATCACATATTCCCTTGCACATAAATAATCTTTGAGAAGGTAATTAATCCATCTCTTTTTCATCCAGATATGGGTTGAATATCAGAACAGATTGGCAACCACTCTACCGCTGAAAATAATGGAAACCAACTGCAGCAAAATGTTCTGCTAGGTGAGTCATGTCTCAAAAGAGACATGATCGACCAAGGATGTGTCATGCACGGCAATTGACTGACTATTTTCTGTTTTTGTTGCTATTAGTAACTTTTGATTCTTTACCTTATTCTATCCTCCACTCATACAAAATCATCAAATAGGTAACTCGCTGATTTCTTCTACTTCACTTGCCTTAATTAATAGGCACTGTGTAATGTGGCTCTACAGAAAGATGCTGGGGATACTATAGCAACAAAGCGGTTTTGGAGAATACGTGAAAACATGTGAGCAAATGAGGTTTTAGAGAAAATGAAAACAGAAAAGTAAAAATTATACTTAACATCAGAAAGTAGCAGTTGAAATTTCTCGGGCACGTAATCAGGAAGGAGGGCTTGGGAAAATCTGATACTCAAAGGACAAATTCAGGAAAGGAGGGACTGAAGAAAGCACCGCGTAATGTACTTGATAAAGTTGAGGAAATAGATGGTAGAAAAGGGTTTGGGAGAAATAATAAAAAGACAAAACTTATTAAAGGTTAAAAAATGCTGGAAGATATGGAGGGCTATGATCGACTTCATACCATTGTTGAAATTTAATAGTGGCTTCTGTTTTTCTTTAAACTTCTTAGTTGTTTAAATATTTTGTCCATGGTATTCTCAGCATTGGTCACCAGAACATCCACATCGATTCAAATCTTTTATTCGTCTTTGAGGAGATTATTCAATATTCATTGTCCTACAGAAGACTAAATACTGCATAACAATTCAGCATTCTTTGTTTCGAATAGCGTTTCCTAAAATCTTAATTCTTTGCTCAAAAGCTAAAACACAGCTCATCTCACCAATTTTTGTATTTATGTATCACTTTTTCCACTGTTTGATTTTACACTATCCAGCTAGTTAAAGTTCCTGCTTGATATTGCTGTACCCTACACATATTAGACCACGTTTGTTTCTTTTGTTCATGACCATATATTCTATTTCTTTTGTACATAACCATATATTGTGTTTCTTTTGTTCATAAGCGAATATTCCGTTTCTGTTGTTCATGACCATATATTTTGTTTCTTTTGTTCAGAACCATATATTGTTTCTTTTGTTCATAAGCATATATTATCTTTCTATTGTTCATGACCATATATTGTTTCTTTTTTTCATAACCATATATTCCGTTTCTGTTTATATTTCTTCATGACCATATATTCTGTTTCTTTTGTTCAAGATCACATATTCACTTTCTTATTATCAAAACCATATATTCTGTTTCTGTTGTTCATAACCACATATTTTGTTTCTTTTGTTCGTAACCGTGTACTCTGCTTAGTTTGTTTTTAATCTTATATTTTGTTTCTTTTGTTCATGACAATATATTCTGTTTCTTATTTCCATAACCATATACTGTTACTTTTGTTCTGGAGCATATATGTGTAACACATGTTTCTTTTGTTCATGACCATATATTCTGTTTATTTTGTTTATAATCATATATTCTGTTTCTTTTTTCATCTCCATATATTTTTCTTTTGTCCATAACCACATATTCTGTTTCTTTTGTTTCTGACCATATATTGTTTCTTTTGTTCATAACTATAAATTTTGTTTCTTTTGTTCGTAACCATATATTCTTTTCTTAAATTTAATAGTTTGTTCTTTGTTTATCGTTTCATCCGGAACAAGTTAATTTTGGCACTAGATGTTGGTGGTTAAATGTGTAAGAGAATGAGAATGCGGAGGAATTGAGAAAAGAACAAAAAAAAAAAAAAAAGAACACGTTTCAGGAAGACAAGATCGCGATTGACGTTAAATTTAAACATTTCTAAAGATTGTACTTGTCAGGATTATAGTCGGTAAGATTTTAGTTTACGAAAAAAGGAATCAGGATTTCTGTAGATGGAACCCGCGAGAAAGGAAAATGTTAGGGCAGAAGTGACGGTTGCATCTAGTTATTTCGACAGTAAAACGATGATATCTAGTTGTAAATCTAGTTAGTCTGTTAAGGGCCATACGTGATACGCGCCTAGGCGATCATGTCTCGAAAGAGACATGACTGACAGGGAAGAAGATTATCTCTCAGTAGGTTGCCATTACTTTCTGCAGTAGGTTGCTAGTCAAATCTATAGAACCCAATCCTGTTATTTAACCCATAAGTGGTGGGGAGAAACGGATTAATAACTTTCCCAATGGTATTTGCGCGTAAGTTAATGCAGGGGTATTCAACTGGAATTCGAACTCGGCTTCCCGATTTCTCGTTCCGAGCCGATATCTTCTGCACCACAACGCACATAACACGCTTAAATCAACGTAGTCGGTGTCAGTCAGTCAGTTAAGTGCCATACGTGATACACGCTTGGGCGATCATGTCTCGAAAGATACATGACTGACTGGGCTGAAGATTATCCCGCAGTAAGGTTGCCATTGCTTTCTGCGGTAGACTGGTTGCCGACCAGGGCTATAGAACCCAATCTATCCTGTTATTAAACCCATAACTGAAAGGAAGAGACGGATTAATACCTTTCCCAAGGGTATTTGCGGGTAAGTGAATACAATGGATTCAACTGAAATTCGAACCCGGCTCCTCGGTTTCTCGTTCCGAGCCGATATCCACTGTACCACAGTAGTCGGTGTACCAGGAAAAAAAAAGCTAATCATTTCTTCTTGCCTCCCTTTTACTACTTTGTGAAGTCTAAAGGTGGCAAATGCCTCCATATTCTTGCCTTCAGATCATATTTAGTGTTACAAGGAGTTTGTAGGTCTCTTTCTCAACTGCACCTCATATGCGCAACCTGTGTTGTTAAGATTATATTAGTTAATAATAAATCCTGGTAGCTCTATTGATTCTCTTCCGCTCATATTGCTGTATAGTTTAATTAAATCAAGTGATTGTTGTCTCTCTTCACTTTCTGTTTTTCTGTATTCACTGGACGCTATCTACATGCATGCAATTTGTTCCCAGTGAAGGCTACGAATTATTCAAATATTTTCCCATATAAATCAATCTTTCTTTAAGCAGATCTTTATTTATTAGCTTGTCAAATGCTTTTTTATAATCTACGAAGCATGGGAATATTTTTTCTGCATTTGTATTGCTCGCTCCGATAGCATTCTGGACCATAAAAATACATTTCTTGTTCCAGTGTCTTGAAAAAAGTTACCCATTTCTTGTCATATTTACGGTCTAATTCCGCGACGAGGACAGCAGAGAAAATGAAAAGAATGAAACAAAGATGGAAAATTGTAATTACTAAAAATAGAAATAAAGAAATAAAAATTAGAAAGAAAGAAAGAATTCAGAAAGGGAAAAAAGCAAGTCAAAGTGAGGACAGAGCGGGACAAGAAATCAAGAAAAACAGGAGAGCTGAAACTCTAGAGTTTTTTTTTTATTCCAGAGTAAATTATTCCTCTCTTTTAAGGATATGATAGGCTGGTCGACCTTATATCTCCCCAGCGCATTCGAAAAACCCGTGTGTATGCGTACACGTAAACACGTCTATATGTAGACCAATATTTCTGTCCGCGTTTGTGCATGTTCGCATATGTGCAAGTAATCTCTTCACATTTAAACACATCACCAGGAACTATGCCCGAACGAAAAGCAGAAATAATTTTTGAAATTATTAAATCGAATAAGAACAGCTAAGTCATTTTAAGAAATATAGAAAATGAACAAATATGTTAAAAAGAATAAGACTATGCATCTCTTTATAAAAAATATTTTAATTAAAAATAAAGTTTATAAAAAAATGAAAATAAGAATAAATTTAGATTAAAAAAAGATTTTAAGCAATTAAAAATTAAAGCCATATTAAAGAAAACAAAATAAAAAAAAACAAATGTACGCTTTTCACCCTTGCACCCACAGTATGATGATAAAGAACGTTTGCATGATGACTAGAACTGGCTAAAAAAATTTCAACCTTAATATATTAAATATTTCTTTCCCGAATCGGCTATCGTTAAGATATGTACCCCTAGAAAAGGTATTAATCCGTCCCTTCCCTTCAGTTATGGGTTAAATAACAAGGGTAAGATTTGGGGACCCTGCTCTTGAAAAACAAATCCCAATGAATCTTGATACTCGAAAAGAAAAATGATGTAAAAATAAAATAACCTTACCCAAATATCTTTGGTTATGACCTTCAATGATCCCATAAGGAATGAGAGGTCGTTAAGCCTCGAAACAAACAAACTTTCAACAGCGGTAGCCTGTTATTGAACTCACAACTTTAAGAGTAAAGTCAGGAACTAACCAACGTCTGTATCCACTGAGCCATGTGTTTGTTTGTGTTTGTTTGTTTGTTTTTTTTTTGTTTTTTTTTTTTTTAATCATTTCACCCCGAGCAAGGCGGAAACGCCACTGATGTGCAGGGGGTTACATAAATGTAACAAGATTAATTAGAAAAGAGTGAGGAGTACAAACTAGTTAGAAAGGAACAATAGAAATCTGAGAAAGCAGGTGCGATGACAGATACATAGGTGGAGAGAAAGGGAAGGTTATACGGGGGAGGGGAGAGAGTGTCCTTAAGGACAAGACCAACCGCATTTTTGGGACTTATGAACTAAAGTTCATATTCCAATTTTTTGATGTTAAAAAATTGCAATATGAATTCTGATAAAAAAGGGTGACTGGACATAACTCATGACTTCCAATCGAGGCTTTATGCAAGGAATGGAGTTTATATACCCCAGTGATTGTTCGAAATTCCTAGCACCTGAAGAAGGCCGGAGCGTACAACGACAGAAACACCGTACAAATGGCAACAAAGTATGGTATTTATCTGACTGATTGACTCTTAGCGATAAAAGACAATATAGTGTTGTTAAAGAAGAGAGTATCTGTAAGACTAGATTTGAATTTCATCTGATAAAACAGTTAACTATCTTCCTCCTGCTTCTATAGATAATGAATGAGATTTCATATCTAGTCAGAAGATAAGTCTTTATTTCTAATTCATACTACTCATTAAACGGTCGTAGAATCTGAAAACGATACCCTGAATCGTGTGATCAAAAATAGATTAAACAACAAGGATAAAAGTAGATGATACATAAAAATCTTTTCTTAAAATTTCAATTACACAATAAAAATCGATCAATCCCGGAATGAATAATCGGTATCGAAGAATTAGGTTATTCAGTACGAATGTTCCGTCAAGTAAAATCTTACTGCTGGCTTCAATACCGAAAGAATAGAGCCTTAGAGTTTATGAGCAGCGAAAGCGTAATAACAAACAAACAAAAACAAAAAAAAAAAGAAAAAACAGGTCCAGCGTATAGATTATTGGTTAAAAGTCTATGTCCTTCTCAGAGTGTGGGAAATATTACGACATGCAAGAGACAAGCGGAGAGCGTGTCAGAATTAATTTTGCAATGCGGAAATGATCGGGAAAAGAGCTGTGAAGGAGATTTTGTAACATACGTTTACATAAAGTCGATTGCATGCTGCAATTTTAATACTTGATGCTTTGGACTAATTATTTTAACGACGTTTCTCTTTTCCGTGCGTTCATTAGCTGAGCCGCTTTTTCTAGTTTCCTTGATTTCGGGCGTCACAATTGGGCATCAAGAATCAAATACTGCCCTCATACACGCTAATTACCAAGCTCAGTCTACTGCATCCATATCCTTAGATGTATAGGTCCTGGGTATGACGGTAAACTGCATCCGGCAGCCAAAGGCCTCTAACTTAAACGTTGTGAGGAGCATGGAACTACCTCTTAATTGCTGTTGTTCCCAGGTCCACCCTGACCCGGAGTGGTAGCACCTATTACGGTCCCAACTATGGACAAAGGGTTAACCCTCAAACTGTGGTCAAAACACTATGGAAGTATAAAAATAGACATTTATAGAAAAATATACGTTTTTGAAGAAAAAATATTACGATAACACAGGGCAAAGGGTTAACCCTCAAAACACTATGGAAGTATAAAAATAGACATTTATAGAAAAATATGCGTTTTTGAAGAAAAAATATTACGATAATACATTTTTGAAGGAAAAGGAATTATTCTCATTCATTTTTTAATACAAAACTAGAAGACATTTTAAGTTTTCTAAAATAATAAAAAAATAAGAACAAAAAATTTACGTTAAAATCTGACTGAATCAAACATCTCACTAAAAATGAATATTAAAAAAACAAACTTAAAACCCCACCCTTTTGTCATTAAATAACCCACAGAGGTGTCGATATGCCGTTAAACAAAACTCAAACTCAAATTTTGATGTATAATGATTTGTGTGCCTGCAAACACAGAAATACGAGACATTGTTCAGGATAGTGGATAACTGGTCATATCACTGTGTGCTCGTGATTATCTGTGACAAAGAGACCATGTAGGCAACGCGTGCACTGCATGGTTTGATTTTGTTTTTCAAGATAAATCATTTTTGTGCAATAAAAAATTAATTACTGGTTATTGTTCTAACTGACTTTGGACTTGTGACCATTTTTAAAAGATATTGTGAACAAGCGACATTAGGAAAAGTAGTATAAACGGAAACGGGTTCTGCTTCCGTGAACCACTATCGCAATTTTTCTGTGCATTAGAAAACGTGAAAGAACTAAATGAAATGAAAAAAAAAATGCTGATAAGTAAAGGCTTAGTGAACGAGAAAAAGATTTATGCAAAAAAGTAGTGGCATTTAACTGCTTCCTTCTTGTTCACCCTAAATATCTTTAGGCAGAGAATATGAAAAAAGTTGGTGGATTCGGTGAGGTGTAGATAAGCAAAACGGAAATAAGAGATCAAAGGTAGAACAGCAGTTTTTATGCTTCCGGTCATAGTTAGTTCTGTTCTTAATAAGAACAAATACCTATCGTAACGGTTCCCATGTACTGTATACCCCGGTTTAACATTCTCCATTCGCTACAGAAAAAGAAATCAATCAATCAATCAATCAATCTATCTATCTATCTATCTATCTATCTATCTATCTATCTATCTATCTTGGGCACCTCGACGTGGTGTAATGGTTAGCAAGCTTGTCTTGCTAGAACCGATTATAACTAAGTCGTGAATTTGATCCTCACTAGGTACCCCATAGTTTCGGCCTTGTGCCTCATTTAAGCGGCACTTAGAGAATCATCTATCTATTTATCTATCTATATAGCAAGATAGCTAGCTCATTATAATCCAATCATTAAACGTATTCTGTTTCAATCTTTCTTTCGCATTGTTATTATCTATCTATCTATCGATCTATCATATTCAGTTTTTATCTATCTATCTATCTATCTATCTATCTATCTATCTATCTATCATATTCAGTTTTTATCTATCTATCTATCTATCTATCTATCTATCTATCTATCTATCTATCTATCTATCATATTCAGTTTTTATCTATCTATCTATCTATCTATCTATCTATCTATCTATCATATTCAGTTTTTATCTATCTATCTATCTATCTATCTATCTATCTATCTATCTATCATATTCAGTTTTTATCTATCTATCTTATTCAGTTTTTATCTATCTATCTTATTCAGTTTTTATCTATCTATCTATCTATCTTATTCAGTTTTTATCTATCTATCTATCTATATATCTATCTATCTATCTATCTATCTATCTATCTATCATATTCAGTTTTTATCTATCTATCTATCTATCTATCTATCTATCTATCTATCTATCATATTCAGTTTTTATCTATCTATCTATCTATCTATCTATCTATCTATCTATCATATTCAGTTTTTATCTATCTATCTATCTTATTCAGTTTTTATCTATCTATCTTCTTCAGTTTTTATCTATCTATCTTATTCAGTTTTTATCTATCTATCTATCTTATTCAGTTTTTATCTATCTATCTATCTATCTATCTATCTATCTATCTATCTATCTATCTATCTATCTATCTATTTATCTATCTATCATATTCAGTTTTTATCTATCTATCTATCTATCTATCATATTCAGTTTCTATCTATCTATCTATCTATCTATCATATTCAGTTTCTATCTATCTATCTATCTATCTATCTATCTATCTATCTATCTATCATTAAGTTTTTATCTATCTATCTATCTATCTATCTATCTATCTATCTATCTATCTATCTATCATATTCAGTTTCTATCTATCTATCTATCTATCTATCTATCTATCTATCATATTAAGTTTTTATCTATCTATCTATCTATCTATCTATCTATCTATCTATCTATCTATCTTATTCAGTTTTTATCTATCTATCTATCTATCTATCTATCTATCTATCTATCTATCTTATTCAGTTTTTATCTATCTATCTATCTTATTCCGTTTTTTCTATTTATCTATCTATCTATCTTATTCAGTTTTTATCTATCTATCTATCTATCTATCTATCTATCTATCTATCTATCTATCTATCTTATTCAGTTTTTATCTATCTATCTATCTATCTATCTTATTCAGTTTTTATCTATCTATCTATCTATCTTATTCAGTTTTTATCTATCTATCTATCTATCTATCTATCTATCTATCTATCTATCTATCTATCTATCTATCTAATGATTTATTTTGGACGAATTGGCTTGTTCATCACTGAAAATACTCTGAATTTTATCCGCTCATGACGTGTGGTTGCGCTTTCAATGTGGATTCTTACTTTGAAAGTCTAATAGGACTGACGTTCCTGCTAGTTTAAAAGTGGAACTCACGTATGCAATCCAGCGGTAAAAAAGCTGAAAAATATTCGGTTGTCAATGATACACCAGAAAGAAACTGTCTCCTCCGGTTAAGCTTTATATAAAACATTGTGTCACTCTGTTTAGCAGATTTTCTTATGGCCTTTGGTACTTCATTTTGCCCAACAGGCGCTTGTTTCCGTTTACTGATGTTGTAAATTACGCCCCCTTTTGTCGCTCGTCATAATCAAGAAGATATCTCGAAAGAGGGACATTTTTGTTAAAGAAGCGCACTCGTAGAGATAGTTTAATAAGGAAAAAATATTTTCAGCAAAACATTTTTGAATACAAAACTACAAGACATATTTTTAGGTTTCTAAAATAAAAAAGAATAAAAACAAAAAACATATGTAGAGGTTGGTCTTGTTAATATCATCAGAGAGAAAAACAGTACAATATAAGACATGGAAGTAACAAAACTATCGCCATTAACTAAGCATTATTAAGTAAATAAGCAGTCAAATCATTTCTAACGATGAAAGTCGAGTTGCATTGAATGGACATGATGGTGGATACAAAGTTTGTGTCTTTCTTGACTGGTTGATTGATTTGTTTTTGTTTACGGCTTATCTCCATTTTATCTAAATCTAAACTTATTTATAAATGGAGCTTTGCTTGCTTGCTTGTGTGTGTGTGTGTGTGTGTGTGTGTGTGTGTGTGTGTGTGTGTGTATCAGTGTGCGTGTGTGTGTGTGTCAGTGTGTGTGTGTCCGTTACCTATAGACTTCGAAACGGCTGAACCTATTTTCTTGTAAATTTACACAGTTGTACTATAAGCGTCTGCTAGTGTTCTTAGCTAGGTTTTGTGTCGAGGTACCCCCGATAAATATCGAAAATCGATAATCGAAAAAATTGGGTTATAGAAAGAGTGATCCGATTTTAATCAAATTTGATACACTCATAGACAAAGATATAAGAAACGATATTCAAAAGTTTCAAAGTTGCAGTTCTTACAATAGTGCAGAAAATCGATAATATATATATATATATATATATATATATATATATATAAAAGGTAAGATGTTTGTTTGTGTCTATTTATCTGCCTGTATATCTTTTATACAGCCCTTTTATTTTAGTTTTTGCTTCGGGTTTGGCTCTAAGTAGGTATAATTGTAGTTCTTAGTCTCAGCCATGATACCATTTACTCAGAGGACTTATTTAGCCTTCAAAATTCAGTTTACGACGAAAAAAACTTATTTGATATCGATACCAGGAAATCAAATTTTGAGATGGGCCATGGGTCAATGGGAGAGGCTGTCGGCATCCTTTCCCCGTCCATGTTCTGTCCAGGACCCCAACCCTAATTAAGGATCACAATGGCTCTTTGGTTAGCAAGTGTAAATGCCCGGGGGCTGAGGTCAGAGTCTCGGAGGGTGAGACTCCTTCATGATCTCCAGCGCCTCGGGGTGGATGTTTGTTGTTTGCAGGAGACTCGGTTTTTTGCTGGCGACTATGAGGGCATACTCTCTAGGGATTACGATCTCTATTCAGCATGTTTTGATGGTCGTTCTAGAGGTGTTTCCTGGCTAGTGAGCAAGTCTTTGGGTGCGACGTGTACGCTTGTCTTCGCGGATCCAGCGGGCAGGATTTTTTATTACCATAAAGGAGAAGTCTTTTCGCCTCATTGGGGTTTATGCGCCCAATGTCCATGCGGAGCGTCCTGCTTTGTTTCGGCAGCTCGAGTCGTTCTTTGGAACATCGAGGCGGGTAATTTTAGCGGGGGATTGGAATGCCGTCCTTGACCCTGAGAAGGATCGTATAGGAGAAAGATCGGGTACTAACAACCCTGGATGTGAAACCATTTCGGGAATTTATCGACAGGAATGATCTTGTCGATAAGTACCGAAATGAACACCCCCGGGAGGTAGTGTGGACTTGGACTAATAGGGGCAGCTCGGATTCGAAGGTACGCGCTAGCTACCTCGACCGAGTCCTAGTTAGGAGAGTCGACGTAGGGCTCTTAGGTTGTCCAAGTTTCCATTCCATAGTTTACACGGATCATAGGCTCGTCCGGGTTCGTGTAAACTTAGATAAGCCTAAGGTTAAGTTGGCTGGCTACTGGAAATTGAACGCGTCATTATTTGATAGCCAAGATTTCCAGCACCAGCTTTTACTAACACTAAAGCGGGAACTGACGGGGGCTGTGGTTGGGAATAAGTGGTGGGACACACTTAAATCCAAAATTAGGTCGTTTGCTGCCGACTATAGCCGTCGGCTCAACTTAGCTAATTTAGCGGTGCAAACGACGATAGAGAAAAAAGTTGATCGGGCCGTTAAATCCCGTAATAGTGGGGACGTAGCCTTAGCTAGGGCCGAGCTGGCCTCCTTGCTTATCAAGAAGGATCAAGCTCTGGTAGTTAGGGCTAGGTTAAAAAGAATGTCTTCTGAGGCAACGAATATGGCCGCAGAATTGCGTGCAGAGGAAGCTAGGCAAGCAGCCAATCGGCATATCAAGGACATCACATTGCCGGATGGTCGTACCGTGACTACAGACGTGGGTATATGTGGAGCTTTTCGGGATTACTTCCAGGATCTTTTCACCAGGGAGCCCGGTCTGAGCTCTGCTCAGTTCGACACCTATTTGGCTGACTTTCCCCGCCTCGAGGCGGCTGAAGCGGCTAGGTGCGAGGGGCCCATAACAGAGTCGGAAATCTGGGATGCGCTGAAATTGGTTGGCCGGGACAAAACTCCAGGTTTGGATGGTGTTCCCTACGAACTGTACTTGAGGCAGTCGTCCGTTCTTGTTCCTCTGCTGGCTCTTGTTTATAACAACTGGATGAAGCAGGGGTCTATACCTCGACGCTTCACCAGGGGTGTAATCAAGTTGCTTCGCAAGAGCAAGAGCGGTGGGGGTGGCATAGATAATTATCGGCCTTTAACGATGTTAAATACTGACTTAAAGATTTTTGCCAAGATCTTGGCCGGCCGTTTGCAGGCTGTCCTCTCTAGTCTGATTGGCCCCGAGCAGACTTGTGCTGTGAAGGGCAGGACTATTCAGGACAACCTTCATTTGGTACGCCTGATCATCGAGAAAACCGACACTGAAGCCGCGCTGATCAATTTGGATCAGTCCAAGGCTTTCGATAGGGTTGACCATCGCTTCTTGGAGTCTGTCCTTTCCGCCGCCGGTTTCGGGCCGTACTTTCGCTCCTGGATCCGACTGCTGTATGAGTCCCCCGGTGCGCTGGTGGAAGTGAATGGGGTAAGATCGAAGCCCTTCACTTTATCTCGCTCCATTCGTCAAGGTTGTCCACTTTCGCCTTTGCTGTACGTTCTTGCGTTGGAGCCATTCCTTCGCAAGTTAAAGGCGAATCCGGTCCTTCGCGGAATTTCCGTAACTGGTGCTACCACCTCGGCCAGGTACTTCGCCTATGCTGACGACGTTTCGGTTTTTGTGTCGAGCAAAGCCGAGATTGACGAAGTCAGCAAAGAAATCAGATGTTATGAGACGGTGACAGGGGCCAAGATCAATCACGATAAGTCTGTTGGCTTGCGATTGGGTGCGTGGAAGGGAGTTTCTCTTCCCGGACCTTTCCTCTGGACGGACGGGCCGATCAAGATTCTCGGCGTCTTCTTCGGTCCTGATCTCCAGTTGGAAATGAATTGGTCGGAGGTTCGAGAGAAGGCCGAGGGCGCAGTTCGTCTGTGGACTTGGAGGAAGCTCTCCTTAAAGGGGAGGGCGGAAGTATGTGCCTCGCACATCTACCCGATTCTCCTTTACCGACTCTCGGTACTTCCTCTCCCGTGTGCCATTCGTTTGGGTTTAATTCAGCTCTTGTTCTCCTTCCTTTGGGGAGAAGGCAAGTCTCCCAAGGTACGTCGCGAGATCTGTTACCTTCATCCGTCTGAGGGCGGTCTGAGCATGCCTAGCGTTGAGATTCGTCAACACACGCTTCGCATTAGATTCCTGGATCGAATGTGTATGCTGGAGGATGAGAACGGCGCCCTCGTTCAAGAGGACGTCCATAAAAACTTTCCATCCCTGAGAAGTGTGCATTTGTCGGAGGAGGAGGCCGGCCGTACTCCTCGTGGCGAGTGCTCCTTCTATAAAGAATGTCGTTTGGCTCTCCAGTTTCTCTTGCGGGCTACGGATGGCCTCTCCAACGCCCAATCGTTGTCTCTTAGGGCATTATATCGGGTTTTAGTTAGGGGGGCCGTTCAAGATGAACTGATTGGCGAGCTCGGGCTTACGAAGCAGGAGGCTCGCTCCATATGGCCTTGGGCGCCTGGGTTGAAATGTCTCACTAACGATGAGGCATCACTCACCTGGCTGATGATACGAAAGGCTCTCTGGGTAGGCAAGAGGCTTCATGCAGTGGGCCTAACACCGAAGTCAACCTGCGTGCGTTGTGGGCTGACGATGGAAACCGTTGATCATGCCTTCTTCCACTGCAGTGTTGTTGCTCCGTTGTGTAAGTTTCTTGAAGACCTCATGGTTCGTATGCTGCGTACCTCCGTTATCTAGGGCTGAGCACTATGTGCTCTTTTGCTTACTAGGTGTTATGCGAGTCGTGATTTGGACGACGCGACAGAAGGAATTCTATGGTGATGGGAAGTTTACCTCTTCCCAACTGATCTTGTTCTTTAAGCATCAGCTTAAAGTCAAGATCAGGACGGAAAGGAAACGACTCACTCCATCTGAATTTGGCAAAAGGTGGGTGAGTCTTGCGCGATTCTGTCGAGTGAAAGGTGCTGACTTGGAGTGGTTGTTTGATGCCGGTTAGGCATCAGGATATTGGGTGTGCTGGGCAGAACATGTGCACCCCGTCCCTGTTAGGTTAGTGTAGGGAAAGTTTGATTTTTCTGTTGTTTGCTTCAATGTTAACTTAGCTAGGTTATGATTGCTCATTGGCCCCTTTTTCTTTTTGTCCCCAGTTTTCCTTTAGTTTAATCCCCCATCCCTTCCCACTTTAGGTGTTCAACAATGTTAGTTCTCCGGTGGATGCGTGGCGACTTTCGTTATTTTTCAAGTGTGCTTTTCGTTTTTGTTATGGTGTTTAAATGTGTGAGTGATTGTGTGAGTGATTGCTGATCGGATAATGATATTATTATATTTCTAAAGCCACGCATTATATTTCGTCCGGGGAAGTGATTTTGCTGTCACAATATTAGAGTAGTGGGGGGCTTTTATTACTAATATGATTTTGTTTAGTTTCTTGTACATATCTTATTTTCATTGTATAAAATCATTGGGGATTTTAAATGTTGTTATTTCTGCCCATGCCCTCCACTGAACATTGTACATATGGGAGTTAAGTAGGACTACATAGAGAACCAGAGGTATTATGGTGGACGTGGTAAGAGTGGTAAGTAAAAATGTGGTATTATGGTGAAAGGTTATTGTTAGCGTGTCAGGGTCAACGAAAGTGAATAGCTAAGTTAAATATAGGACAGTTGATGACCAGCCTTCCCCCATCCCCGTATTAGGCCTTGTGCCGCATTTGTACTTCTGTACAATAAATAATGAAGTTCTTGGGAAGTTCATAGGAGTTCTTAGAAGTTCTAGAGAGTATTTTAGAGTTTTATTTGAGTTCAGTAGAATTACTAGGCAGTTGATCTTAGTCGGTAGTTAGCCGAATACTAAGGAGTCAGCTTACAGTGGAAGATTATCAAGTTCCTAAGATTTTGGGCGCGTTAAGTCGATTAGCAAACAACATAGCACGATTATAATCTTCAGTGAAAATTACTCCCCAACATACAGTATCCACGCATTCAATGTCCTAATTGGAAAGGGTTGATAAAAATCACTTGGAAAATAAGAAGGAGTGAAGTAATGATTTTGATTTACTTACGTAGTCAGTAAAATCACAGCTTCTTGATGATAAAATCAAGGTAAATACTGAGAAATACTTCAAGTTTGTTTTTTTTAATCGTATCACCCCGAGCAAGAAGGTAACACCACTGATGTGCAGGGGGCTACGTAATAGTGGAAAGATTGGAAAAGAGAAAGCCAGAAACAACATCCTAAACAGGGAACAAGAGATGAGCCTCTTAACCTGTCCAATAGACGTGGGTGGAGTGTGAACCGGGCGATAGATAGATCTATCTACTCCAATTAGATAGATATATCTACTCCAATTAAATAGTCGTTGGAAAATGTTTTTCGAATAGTCCAGATCACGAGAAAAATGCTTTTAAATTAAGTATATGTTTATGCAAGGCAATGCCTCTTCCCATTCTGCAAAACTGAATATTTCCGAGTAAATCAAGAGTTAACAAATATTATATCAATAAAATAAAATGTAGATAAGAACGGGAAAGAATATTAAAGCAATATAATTTTCTTGTAAATAGCGTTACAGTAAGTCAGAACAAATGATGAGTTACCAAAAGCATTGGTTGAAAAACTGATAAATTTACAAAACGCTAAGGAGACCATATTAATATGTAAGAAAAAATATATTGGCTACTAATTTTTTTTAATTAAAAATAATTTCAGTCTAAGTTAATGAAGACACAAAGACACAAGGAGTTACTGAGTACAAGAAAAGAACTGGAATTAAGAAAAATAGAAGATAACGATTGACATTGCGGTTGAACTTTTAAAGATCAAATTGACGGGAAAGCAAGGCTCTATAAGGAAGAAGTGCAAGGGAAGAAGCTGTTCGCATAGAATTTACGGTTACATCTAAACATTTCAACTGTTAAAGGATGTGACCTATCTCTCAATCTAGTACTACCCTTAAATTCGTAAAGGTATCAAATATGAAAGCTTACCAGAACAATTAGCATAAAAGCATGTATAGAAAAGGTATCTGAAAGCAACGTTATGGCAGTGGAAAAGTGATTGAAGTTGAGATGCCAGGCCAAGACCGATAATTTTGCGTATTTTTCTTTAGATTTTATTAACTTTAAATACAAAGAACACACACACATACATGCATATCGTGATATATATATATATATATATATATATATATATATATATATATATTAATAGATTAACCTATCCTGAACTCTGCCAAAAACAAACACTTAACCCGAAGACCTGAAAAAAGGTTAACAGAACTCAAAATACAGGCCAACCCCTCTAACACCCAAAAATAACAAATCCAACACAAATAAACTGGCTTTTTCAACTAGATAATTCTCATTTCTAAATAAAAAAAATAAGCCAAAAACATAATGAGCTGGCTTCGAAACATGAAAAATATTTTGTGTAGTGATACTATGAATTTAAAAACATTGTAACAACCATTACAGTATAACGCTCTACATTTGTATTGAGCACTCTTTATAAAAGTAAATGCATGAACAAAAGGTAAATAAACCTATGAGTTCAATAACTTAGTTACTATATATATATATATATATATATATATATATATAGTAACTAAGTTGTTGAACTCATAGGTTTATTTACCTTTTGTTCATGCATTACAAAATGGAAAATATTAAAAAGTTTTACATTATAATTTTATTGAAAAAATTTTTAATACAAATGTGCACTGGTCTAATCTTATTATGGCCAGAAAATAAGTAATTAAATTATCAATATATATATATATATATATATATATATATATATATATTACACATTAAACCGGTTATTTTGTCGCAAAAAAAGTCAGTCCTGAAATTCAAAACGAGATACAGTTGAAGATCTTTAGGTTAGGAGAGGAAATCTTTTCCCATGTGTCCTTTTCAACAGGTCTGCTATTTTCTCAGATTATTTTTGCACATAATTTGTTTTCATAAAATCTTACCCAAGCGCCAAAATGAGTTATCAATATCCTTTTAAGAAGGACATGTATTCCCACAAAGCATTGATCATATAATTAGACCTTGAAAACTTTACAAATCCCGTCTGTTTTATTTCATATTATTTTAGTTTTTGCTTAGTAGTGGATTAAATCGTTGATTCGTGAATTTGATGGCGTAGTATTTGGGATCAGTTCCTTGGACTAAGTAGTATAGACGTACTTTTTTAATCATTCCACCCCAACCATGGCAATAAAGTCAGTAAGATATATGGTTACTGTATGTGAAAGAATGCGAGTAAAGAATATTTGAAACTTCGCGAAAAAAAGCGAAGCACTCATAAACAATAAGACAATATATCTAAGTAGAACAAAAACGTAAATTAAATAAAACTTTAATTCGAAATTCACCAGGCTCGATAGACATCCTGAAGAAGGCTGGAGAGCTCAATGGCCGAAACGTAGTGACAATAACAACAAATATGATGACTATAGTACATTTGTCAGTCAGTTAAGTGCCATACGGGAAACACGTTTTGGCGATCATGTCTAGAAAGAGGCAAGACTGACTAGACAGAAGATTTTCCCGCAATAGGTTGTCATTACTTTCTGCGGTAGACTGGTTGCTGACCAAGGCTATAGAATCCAATCTGTTCTGGTATTTAACCCATAACTGGAGGGAAGGGACGGATTAATGCCTTTCCTAAAGTTATTTGTGCGTAAGTGAATGCAATGAATTCACTTGGACTTCGAACTCGGCTTCCTGATTTCTCGTTCCGAGTCGATATCCACTGCATCACAACGCACATTAGTTGGTTAATATCAATTTGCTTAATAAAATCTGACTGTATACTAAATGCTAATTTTATGAAATGAATTCAAATTCACTGATGCAAAATCGCAAATATATATATGAAGACAAACAAAATATTTCCATGAGTTAAACTAACATTATTGGCAAAATAGCTCGTGCGTACATCTCAGTCTCTGATAAAGCTGGATAAAATGCAACAATAAAAAAACGGACAGCTTGCAAAATAATTGTAAATTCCCATTCTTTTTTTATGCGTTATCTCCCTTCAGGTTATGGCTCTCCATAATTTCATGTCCTTTGGAGTTTTTCTATTTACTATCTGTCCTAATCCTCTCAATTCTCTCAACTACTTAGGTTAGCTGCTGTTTTCCGCTGTTTGCCTTGCTTTCAGTGTGTCTGATCACTGTCAAATTCCCCAAAACTTCTTTCTTCATTATGAGACCATAGGAGTTTATTTTTTCTTTTTCTGATTCTATGTGTAATTATCCTTTTTCTTTCTATTTTTCGTGAGACTTCACTGTTGATCAGAAGTTTATTCCCAGCATCCTTCTGTAGAAGCACAGTTCTACTTCATGTCTAAGAAGATTTCTCAGAATTCATAACAATAGAGGGTGACCTATTTTACATTAAAAAATCCTATGCTTTTTCATTAGTTTGCATAGGAACTTCCCTGTTCCTTCGTCGTCCTGTGGCCTTGGCTAGATAGAACTCACTACACCCCTCCAGTATTCCCTGTGCATTTGGAAACCTGGCGCGGTTTATAGCGAAATTCATAATCTTGTCAAATAGCTGAATACTTGATGCTTCGCCAGGGCTACCAAAGGGTGTTTTTATTGTGACACCAACACTAGATGGGTTGCCTCCAGGCCCCATCCTGTTATTTAACCCATAACTGGAGGAAAGGGACGGATTAATACCTTTCCCAAGGATACTAGTGCTTAAGTGAATGCAGGGTATTCAACTGGAATTCGAACTCGGCTCACCGATTTCTTTTTCCAAGCCGACATCCACTGCACCACAACGCACATCTGTCACTGAACGCTTACAGCGCCTGGTATTCCGAAGCGGTCACCCATCTAGGTACTGATCAGGCTCACGTTGCTTAACTTTGGTGATCGAATTAGAACCGGTGTATTCAACGTGATATGCCGTAAGCTCCCTGTTCCTTAATACTTTGTTTAGCTCTTGAAAAACAATGTGCCTTTGGATTTCTGTGACGTGTTTTCTGTAGGAATTCAGGCGTTCGTAAGCTGTTTTCCTTACGGAATTCTTTTATTAGGTTTAATGTATTTTTTTCTATAGTAGTGTTCTTGGTGGTCAGCAAATAACTGACACAACTAGGATTTTTCTTGTTTGCATTTATTGCAATGTCATCGATCTGGAAAAGAAATGACACCAACTCAACCGACCTTAACGGCATTTTTCGTATGCGTCCACTTCACTGAATAGTTTATCGAAACATGAAGTGAATGATTTCTCAAATCAAAATCAGCTCATTTCAATTAAACTAACAATGGCGGCGATATTTGAAGCAGTTAAACACTCCTAATATCATCTAGTAAAAAACTAGTAGGAACTATTTTTTATTTCATTCCTTAATTGTTGAGGATCACCCCTTTTTAAACATCAGAATGGACTCGCCTAATGTGTACATATAATCTTGCCTATACAGAAAACGCTGGTAGGAGTAGTAGTTGAGTAGTTACAAAAGTAGTTGTAAAGTCGTTTAGTTGGTCAGTAAGTTGGTGCATAGTAAGTTGGATTTGTTGGATATAGACTCATCACCTGGACATAGTTTTTCACTGCAAGACTATATATATTGATTTCTACTAATAGTATTCCTTGTATTCCTGAATTGACTAACCCGTTTTCCAGTTTGTATATTTTTGTTCAATATATTTTACATCTTCTGTCTCCATTTCTGTTTTTGTTATTTATTATTTAGTGTGGTTTCTCAACCGGAATCCATAACATTAATAATTATCTAAACTTATTTATACATGGAACATTGTCTGTGTGTGTGTATCTGTGTGTGTGTGTGTGTGTCCGTTAACTATAGACTCCGAAACGGCTGAGCCAATTTTCTTGAAAATTTACACAGTTGTACTATAAGCGTCTGCGAGTGTTCTTAGCTAGGTTTTCTGTCGAGGTACCCCCGATAAATATCGAAATCGATAATAGAAAAAATCGGGTAATAGAAGAGAGTGGTCTGATTTTAATCAAATTTGATACACTTATAGACAAAGACATAAGAAACGGTATTCAGAAGTTTCAAGGTTGCAGTTCTTACAATAGTGCAGAAAATCGATAATATATATATATATATATATATATATATATATATATATATATATATATAAAGCAAGATGTTTGTGTGTGTGTGTGTGTCTGTTTATCTGCCTGTATGTCTGTATTTTTTCAGCCCTTTTATTTTAGTTTTTGTTTCGGGTTTGGCTCTATGTAGGTATAATTGTAGTTCTTAGTCTCAGCCATGATACCATTTACTCAGAGGACTTATTTAGCTTTCAAAATTCAGTTTAGGACGAAAAAACTTATTTGATATCGATACCAGAAAATCAAAATTTGACTTACATCCATTCATTTTTCTTTCAGTCTACGGTTTCGCTTTAACTGGAAACAACTATTGCTTTTTAGTCTTTCGTGCCTACGTCCAAAGTGCCTGAGCTCCATAGCCATGGGTCAGTTTTAAAGCTTTCATCACACCCGAGCAACGCCGGGCTATACTGCTAGTAAATGTATAATATATACATAAATATTTTAACTGGTTAATCTGAGAAAAATAGGAAACAAATGCTAAAATCATTTCTGGTCACTCCTTTTGGTTTGATGCTTGAACTTCCCAGGAATTTAGATCAAATTTGAGATGTTTAAAGTTGTCTCTCAATTTGTCTTTGTAGAGTAATAGTAGACGTACAACTGAACGCTTTGAGTTTGGTAGCTGTCCATACAGCACCCTTTTTTGTTAGCCTCACAGAAAGGAATCTACAAGACCTTCTACAGAAGGGATCAGTGGAGAGTGACAAAAAAGGACTACTTTAAGAAAACTGAAAGCATGGTCATCAGCAAAAGGTGCAACCCAAAATGTCAAATACAGGTGGGGGATACCAGAATCAAGCAAGTACAAAAATTTAAATACCTAGGAAGTGTTCTAACAGTTGATGGAAAGTGCGACCCAGAGATCCGAAAGCGAATTGGCATGGCAAAGGACGCGTTCTAGAAGCTGAGTAAAGTACTACCACACAGGAAATTTTCACTAGAAACAAAGAAAAGAGTGCCGGATTGCTATGTGATGTTGGTTCTTCAATACGGCAGTGTATGCTGAACAATATCATCGAAAATGAGGACAAAACTTGAAGCAGTGGAAATGTGGTTCTACAGAAGGATGCTGTGGATATCGTGGACTGAGCATGCAAGCAACGATGAGGTATTGGAAAGAATGGCAACAAAAAGGAAATTAATACTGAGCATCAGGAAGGGACAACTGAAGTTTCTGGGACATGCAATAAGGAAGCAGTGCTTAGAGAACCTGATACTGACTGGCCAGATAGAAGGAAAAAGAGACAGAGGAAGGTAGCGGATAACATATTTGCAGGGCCTTATCAGGTGGATGACGGAACGGGGGTTGCAAGGTGTAACAGGAGCAAACATACTAAGAGCCTCAAGGGATAGGGAGACGTGGAGAACCATGATCATCTACGCCCTGAAGGGACAGGGCACATAGAAGAAGATGCTCATCCATTCTCACAATATGACACGCCAACCTAAGTTGTATCTTTGCTAGAATGGTTCCAATGCCAGCAATACTGTAACATTTATTCAATATTTTACTATTCTTGAACCTAAAATCATCTGAAAAGGGCCCTTTTTAGCCTTCATCTCTATACTGGATATCGACATCGGCTGTCCGAGATTCTTATTGTCAAGCGTTAACCATTAAACCACACACACAGGTTATTCGTAAGTGGTATCGACTAAACTCGACGTTGCTTAACGTCAATGATCGGGTGAGAACTGGTGTTTGGATTTGATATGGCTCTAAGCCTCATAAACATTTATATGAGTATAAATAAATGAGATGGAATAAATCGGTTATGAATATAATACTGGAATCCGGACTCGTAATGGAATTGAAATAATCAATTATCGATATATTCAATGGATAAATAAATTTACTGATATGGAGGTGGATTTTTAACATAGAGATTTTAAAAGACCTGGTAACCTATCCAATAATTTCCTCTGAAGAGGAATGAGAAAAATATATGATCATATATTTATATTTATTTTGCTATCCATCAGTTTAAGAAAGTCAAATTGTATTACAGCGAAAAATGAATGGATATTTATACAAAAAGAAAAAAAAAGTAAAATAGTTTTTAATATGCCTCATCCAACCTGACAAACTGATTCACATGTTTGTGATTTTAAAGAATTTTAAACACAACATTTTGGTTGATACATTATATGATGTCCTTATTCAGGTGTACTATTGGTTGATACATTATGGTTGATTGATACATTTGGTTGATTGATACAATTGGTTGATACATTATGATACAGTATGGTTGATACTATTGGTTGATACATTATATGATGTCCTTATTCAGGTGTACTATTGGTTGATACATTATGGTTGATTGATACATTTGCTTGATTGATACAATTGGTTGATACATTATGATACAGTATGGTTGATACTATTGGTTGATACATTATATGATGTCCTTATTCAGGTGTACTATTGGTTGATACATTATGGTTGATTGATACATTTGGTTGATTGATACAATTGGTTGATACATTATGATACAGTATGGTTGATACTATTGGTTGATACATTATATGATGTCCTTATTCAGGTGTACTATTGGTTGATACATTATGGTTGATTGATACATTTGATTGATTGATACAATTGGTTGATACATTATGATACAGTATGGTTGATACTATTGGTTGATACATTATATGATGTCCTTATTCAGGTGTACTTTTGGTTGATACATTATGGTTGATTGATACAATTGGTTGATACAATTGGTTGATACATTATGATACAGTATGGTTGATACTATTGGTTGATACATTATATGATGTCCTTATTCAGGTGTACTATTGGTTGATACATTATGGTTGATTGATACATTTGGTTGATTGATACAATTGGTTGATACATTATGATACAGTATGGTTGATACTATTGGTTGATACATTATATGATGTCCTTATTCAGGTGTACTATTCGTATGGAATGAGTTGATCTCTTTTTCAGGCATTTTATGTTCTGCCATAAAATAGGTGTAAAATACTGGGGGACAAATTAAAGATTACAAATTTTAAAAATATCTAACTAAAAAAATAATCATATAAGTTATGAAAAATATATCATATTTATAATCATTAGTTGGAAAATAATATATATCATTTAATTATATATATGATTTCGAAATAAGATATATTTGATAGATTCAGTTGGTGATTCAATCAGTCATTTAAGTGCCATACGTGATACACGCTTGGGCGATCATGTCTCGTAAGAGACATGATTGACTGGGCAGAAGATTATCCCACAGTAGGTTGCCATTGCTTTCTGCGGTAGACTTGGTTGCCAGCCAAGTCTATGGAACCCAGTCTGTTCTATCATTTAACCCATAGCTGGAGGGGTTTTGTGCGTAAGAGATTGCAAGGAATTCAACTGGAATTCGAACTCGGTTCACCGATTTGCCGTTCCGAATCGATATCCACTGCACCACAACGCTCATGATTCAACATCATGCAAAAATACGAAAAGAGAATGTTGTGGCTAGACCTTTTCAGTGGTACGTGAATTGATGAATCAGACATTAATGAAGAACCGAATTTTCTAACTAAAAAAGAATGCCTTCCTTCCAAATTTCTTCAGTGAGAATTTTAGTTTTAAAGAAACGTTAGTCTGTAAATGCTAAGATTCTAAAGTTTCATTCACTCCACTGTCTCCATCACTGACAAGTAGTCAGCCAAATTTCTGTAGTGAAGACAATAAAAGTAGTTAATTACAACCATATATGTTCTGCTATTTAATACTACAAGATAAATATTTCTCGTAGTTAAATGATATAATCGGCAGTTTAACTGCATGCAAGGCATTTAGCATCAAGAAGATTGAAGTTGTATCTCAACAAAACATTCACTATACATATGCTTACATGAGAAAGGGTCAAAAGTTCTCAGTCCGACAAAGCAGGGATAAGAGAAGTACTCAGATATTTGGTAAGATTTTTGGAATTGGCTTTTGAGAACGTTTTAGTATCTATCTATCTATCTATCTATCTATCTATCTATCTATCTATCTATCTATCTATCTATCTATCTTCAGGGTTGGATATAGATTTCAAGTGGCCTCTGGGCTTATAGAATTTGGGTCCTCTTTATTATGTATGTTTGTGTCCCATGTATAGAAAAAGACATATTTTAAAAAATGTATTTTTGGTGTCAAACATGAAACACTTCATCAAAATTTTTTAATGATATTGGAACACAACCAATTTTATTTTATTAGTAACATTATGAGATGAACCAACTCCAAGTAGAGGGACCCAACTACTCTAAATTGTTTCTAATTAGTTCAAAGGCGACACATTAAATGTGAAAATAAGCAAATCTCTTTTTATTTCTTAATTTTTTTTAGTTCTATCAAGGACGCAATTCATAACTAGCCTATATGTAAATCAATATGTTGAGACGCACTCGATTGAAAACAGAAACAGGGGGCTTTATCTTAGTCGCTCAAAGTATTCCAAAATTAATCTGAAAAAAATTAAATTCATTGTGAATCATCATATACTCTCCTCGTGATTAATCTTTTCTCATTGTTAATATTTCTGTTCCTAATTTTTCCACACTACGTAGCAGCTTGCGGCTTCTCTTTTCAGACAAATTATTGACTCAGCGAATGAAAAGCACCTTGGCTTAATCCTTGTAATCTTTGCTTTAAAATTGTAACATATTGATACGGAGATACCTCGCTTCCTTATTGTTGCCATATCTTTCATTACTAAAGATTTGGGAGCTGACAACGGGAATGAAAAAACAGTAGCTAAACGCAAAAACTCGTGCAAATGCTTTTAATACCATAAGAACACATTTGTACAAATTAGACGGTAAATTATCGAGAAAAGGGCTAGAAAGTCAATAGGAGACATTGCGAAGTAATGCAAGTACACCATCCGTGTGAATGCAGACACCCAGTACAAGTCATATGTAATGGCGGGGAGATGTCAGTTCATCAGAAGAGAGAATTATTTCATCTGTGTGAAACGCTTGCTAAACAATCTAAAAAAAAACATGAGATGGAATACTTTGTGTTTTTGCTAAGATGAGAAAAAAACTGTGATCAAGACCAAAAGGTAAACTGAAGGAATGACAGATGGCTATCCAGAGACACAGCTGAGGTTCCATGGGTCAGGAATACCAAGTTCCCAGTATAGCGATATCAGTGTTAGTCGATATCTTGTTAAACGCAAATATCTGAAAGATGTTGCAGAAATATTTTCAGACAGGAATTATCGGGATAATTTCAGCTAAGTGAAGTGGACTTCACAAGAACCATGTCAAAGGATCCTGATAAAATGGGTCTCTGATTAAAGCCAAATGTTGAGTTCTTGATCAATTACTTTTTTCGACTAAGAACAAAGAACGTTGTTCTTTATAAGACAGTGATCATTAGTGTCGAAAGCAGGGAGACCTGCAGAAAACAGCAAGAAACCGCCTTAGTATTACACAAAAGAAGACGCCTGTGAGACTACTTTCCTTCTCATCAACTCGCTTAATCTCTGCCTCGTTTTGTGGTTTTAATTCGTGAGTAACGATCGGGCTAAGAGTTACTTCTTTTCGTTGATTGTGAATCCAAATGTTTTCAGAGAATTCATCAAGCATATTTTGAATGTCTTCTAGACTGTGTGCTAACGGAGCGGCATCATCTGCAGAGGGAAAATCTTTTACCAGTTGCAAACCAAGTTTTGATTTTGTGCTTTAAAACATTGCTAATTGTATAGACCTTCACTTGTTCGGAATTCAGCATTGACTCCTTCATGTGAGTCAGAGAATACCTTTTCAAGTATAGCAGAAAAGAAAGTACAAAGAGAAGAGGGGCAAGGACACAGTCTTTCTTTGTACCGTTGGTGGGGGGGGGGAAGGCGTCTGGTTGCTCCCTCCTGAGCTTTCATTTTTCGTGAAAGGTGATAATAATACAAAGCATTTTTCTGGAACATTTAGTTTTGATAAAACTTTCCAAAAAAAAAAAGTTCAAGATACAATATAAAAAGCTTTTGTGAAGTCTACAAAAACAACCAATAAATCATTTCTCTTCTTCTGAGCTTGCCGGAGGCAAATGATCATATCTACGCTTCCTTCTGTCAGATCAATAACCGCACTTGAGTGCAGATTCTGAGACACATTCATTGTTCATTCAGGATGATACTGCTATGGGGAAGTTCTTCAGAAGTTCTTGGGAAGTTCATAGGAGTTCTTAGAAGTTCATGGGAGTTCTTTAAAATTCATATTGAAGTTTAGTAGAACTACTCGGCAGTTGATATTAGTCGGCAGTGAGCCGAATATTAAGGAGTCAGCTTTCAGTGGAAGATTATCAAGTTCCTAATATTTTGGGTGTGTTAAGTCGATTAGCAACCGGCATAGCACGATTATAACCTTCAGTGCTAAAACCACTCCACAACAATATTATTTAGTAAAACTTTTTTACTTAGATACATACGATACTACGAGTTAAGTAATCAGATTAAAACAACAAGTTAGGATTTTGCCAGCAAATGGAAGAAGACATATTCCTCTATGGTTGCCACACCGGTTCCTTCTGTGCTTATACAAATTGACGATTGAAGCATCCTTATATTGCTGTGTTACTTCACCTTTTTCCCACTCAAGGTTGAGGAATTCGGAAAGCTTGGTCGTCAAAAGGTTGGTGCTACATTTGTATATTTCAGCTGCAACTCTATCTTCGTCGAGGACTTTATATTCAAAAGTTGCTTGATAGCGACTTTGACATCGAAAGTTGGGGGGTTAGCATAAAGACTTTGTACAACAGGTCTCTGAGGAATATTGGCTATTCCTTCAGCATCAACAGACAAATCCATATTTAAGAATGTGAAGAAGTGTTCTGCCCAGCGTTTGATAATATGGATTTTGTCTATCAAAAGAGTGTTATCTGAACAATAGATTGGTGATAGAACGTTGGTTGGTTGGTTGGTTGGTTGTTTTGTTTTTATGGCATATCAACCTTGGTGGGTCATTTATTGCCAACTAAATTTTATTTATTTATTGCTGGTAGTACCTTTTTCTTTCAACAATTTATTGTTATTTTTATAGCGGTTTTGTGTCTAGTAATACTTTTTTCTTTTTGAGTATCAAGATTCATTGGGATTTGTTTTTAAGGGCAGGGTCTCCAAGTCCTATCCTGTTATTTAACCCATAACTGGAGGGAAGGGACGAATTAATACCTTTCCCAAGGGTACCAGTGCTTAAGTGAATGCAGGGTATTCAACAGGAATTCGAACTCGGCTCACTGATTTCTCTTTCCGAGCCGATATCCACTGCACCACAACGCACTAAACGTCACTAAACGCTTATAGCACCTGGTATTCTCAACCGGTCACCCATCTAAGTACTGACCAGGCTCAACGTTGCTTAACTTCGGTGTATTCAACGTGATATGGCCTTAAGCCAGAACGTTGGAAACAGGGCCAAAATCACCTCTCAAATTATAGTAAAATGGCTTGTCGTCACACTTATCTGCAATTTCCTTCAAGGCTTTTGCCTTGTTTTCTCTCTGCTAGCTCTTCCTTGTTATTCATAGTTTTATTAAAGTCCAATAACACTGTGTACTGTAGGATGCTGTGTATCATTTAAAAATGATTCTATTGATTCTATTAGCAGCTCTTAGACGACAAATTGAAAACGCACGTGCAACAATCCTCCTGGGTGCTTTGACCAACGTTGCCCAAACAGTAGTTCGGCATACTAATCAATGTCTGGAAGTTAAACTCAACAGTTTGAGAATCTTTTTAATTGTAGAATAGAAAGGTAACTTAAATTATTTTCGTAATGTGATGAGGACGTGAATCATATATATATATATATATATATATATATATATATATATATATATATATATTGCTTGTTCAATTACTTAGTCTTTGATCATAATAAAATTAGACCAGTGCACATTTGTATTAAAAGTGTTCTATACAATCATATTGTAGAACTTTTGAATATTTTCACTTGTTAAAGAGTTATTACGTAACCTAGGTTTCTGAAAATTAAAATCAAAATATGGAAAAGTGGAGTATAGTGAAAACAGCCAAGCCTTAAAACGGTGGCAAAATATGTAGACTGTGCCAGGAAGAAAAGTTAGCGATTATGCTATTCCCAAATGCGTTATTAAAAAAAAAAACCTCCCAAAAACTGTAAAATCAGTTGTTGCAAATCGCTATGTCGCATAATAACTCGTTTACAAATTATATATATATATATATATATATACGCAAACTGTTAATCTAGCTCCACTCAAGAGCGATGATACAGTGAAACAGGCCTGTCTGCGGATGATTATATATATATATATATATATATATATATATATATATAGAGAGAGAGAGAGAGAAAGGAGAAAGAAGCGTGTGAGAGAGTGTGTGTGTTTGCATTTTTATGTGTTTGTGAGAGAGAAAAAGCAGGAAGTTATTGATCTTGTTGAGTCAATGCAGTCTATGATCAATCACTGAATCAGCATTCTCTTCGAGGGCCTATTGTTTAAATGACAGCAGTGCATGTAATTCGGAAATCACAACAATTACACTCATTGTCAGCCTTGACTGGGAGCATTCGAACTGATGAATTTAAGTAGGTTATCTTTTTATTCTATTTATTTTTGTGGGTATATATATCGATGTTTTGTGCGTGCGCTTAGGGTTTTATCAAAAGTAAAACATTTTCAATAGTTGCCCCACCTTTTTTAGGTGTAGATGCATTAATTGCATGACTCATCTGTCTATTTGCTGTGTTTGCAACACTAATGTGATATGTTGGTTTGTATTAGCATTTTTACTAAGAATGAAAGAAAGACAATGGTTGAGAAGTATGAAAGAGATTAAAAGATAGGAGAATAGAAGTTTGGAAAGAGAAAGAATAAATGAATAAAAAAATAAAACAAACTTACACAGAAAGAAATAAAGAACGAAACTATTTTTTTAAAAAAAGCAAGCTTAAGAGATGAACAGAAATAAGATGAATAAATAAAAAGTAAATACATGAAAAAGAATGAAAAATACAAAAAATAAAATTAGAGACAAAATTGAAAGAATGAAAGAAAAATAAAATTACATTAAAAGGAAGAAGGATAAAAAGAAAAGAAAAGAAAAGAAAAGAAAATAATTCTTCTTCTTTTATGTCGGAGGTAGGCGATCATGGCTCTAGATAACGGGTGCGGTAGAACTCAGAACCACCACGTCAACACCGCGACTGAACACAGCCGCCGACTGAGCGCCCGGGAAAACGTCCACACCAAGACAACTCAACACCGAGACAACTCGGCACCAGAAAAACCAATAATAGCTAACCACTAACCAATCGGGGTTTACTGAAGCTTAGTTAACGGCCCTCTACTGTAAGCAGAACTATGATTCTTTTCGCTTTTGATTGGAGAAATTTGTCACTCCCAGAAATTGCAGCCCTGCGGCACTCGTCGCACTAAAGAGGTTGGTATAATACCAATGCCAGCCTTACAGTGGTTGTAAATAGTGGGCAAAGACCAATTGTTTGTCTTTGGCCTATATGCATAAATATGTGCATTGCACTCTTCACATATAAATGACCTTGTCTCACATTCAGCCTTGGTGGGGAGGCCAGGTAAATTTAATATTAAAATCTAATATTTATAGTAGAGGTATATTTATTTTATGGTGCACTGGGTAGCGGCTCGGAACCAGAAATCGGGGAGCAGAGTTCGAATTACAGCTTAATTCATTGCCTTCACTTACGCGCAAATACCCTTGGGAAAGGTATTAATCCGTCTCTTCCTTCCAGTTATGGGTTAAATAACAGGACAGATTGGGTTCTATAGCAACCAGTCTACCGCAGAAAGCAATGGCAACCTACTGCGGGATAATCTTCTGCCCAGTCAAATTTCATCTTTCGAGACATGATCGCCCAAGCGTGTATCACGTATGGCACTTAACTGACTGATATTTATAAAACATTATAAGCGTATCGGAAATAGATAGAATTACTTAGGGAAACTATTTTGTAAAACATCTGTTCACGGAAATTCAAAGAAAAGGTAAGCTAAAAGACTGCTAAGGGCTAAACCCGTCCGTACACGGTAATACCAACGTTATTTATTAGGTACTAGCAGGATAGGCCGGCATTGTTCGGGTGTAATGAAAGCTTTAAAAACTAATCCATGGTCTTGGACTCAGCCTAAAGTATATTTGAAATAATAAAATAATTGCGACAATTTACCAATCGCAACTAGTATATATATATATATATATATATATATATATATATATATATATATATACTAGCAGTATAGGCCGGCAGCATTGCTTGGGTGTAATGAAAGCTTTAAAAACTAATCCATGGTCTTGGAGCTCAGACTCAGCCTAAAGAATATTTGAAATAATAAAATAATTGCGACAATTTACCAATCGCAACTAGTATATATATATATATATATATATATATATATATATATATATATATATATATATATACTAGCAGTATAGGCCGGCATTGCTTGGGTGTAATGAAAGCTTTAAAAACTAATCCATGGTCCTGGAGCTCAGACTCTTTGGACGTTGGCACGAAAGAAAAAAGCAATAGTTGTTTCCAGTTAAAGCGAAATGGTAGACTGAAATAAAAATGATAGGATGTAAGTCAAATTTTGATTTTCTGGCATCAATATCAAATAAGTTGTTTTCATCGGAAACTGAATGTTGAAGGCTAAATAAGTCCTCTGAGTAAATGGTATCATGGCTGAGACTAAGAGCTACAATTATACCTACTTAGAGCCAAACCCGAAGCAAAAACTAAAATAAAAGTGCTGAAAAAATACAGACATACAGGCAGATAAACAGACACACACACAAACACCTTACCTTTTATATATATTTGTTATCGATTTTCTGCACTATTGTAAGATCTGCAACGTTGAAACTTATGAATATTGTTCCTTATGTGTTTGTCTATGAGTGTATCAAATTTGATTAAAATCGGACCACTCCTTCTATAACCCAATTTTTTCGATTATCAATTTTCAATATTTATCCGGGGTACTTCGACACAACACCTAGCTAAGAACACTCGCAGACGCTTATAGTACAACTGTGTAAACTTTCCAGAAAATCGGCTCAGCCGTTTGGAAGTCTATAGGTAACGGACACACACACACACACACACACACACACACACACACACACACACACACACAGAGTTTCATTTATAAATAAGTTTATATTAAAACCTTAATATGTAAAAATCTTTCTCTAAATTTGAAAAGGTATTATGTAAAATCTGAACCAGAATTTTGCTTTTAACAGTTTTTAGTAAAGTAAATCGTAAAGAAATTTACTTTTAAATAAAGTAAATCTACATAAAAAATGATTTAATAAAACACATTGTTATTAATTATTTTTTTTAAAAGTAAATAAAAAAATGCAAAGCAAGATGAATTTGCGGTTTACTTGATAAAACGTAACTAAAAACAAAATACTGTTTCACATTCTACTTATTGTGCTTTTAAATGCTTTATTTGAAGGAAAATATTCATTAATTAAGGTTTCAATCCTTAAAAATTTACTTTAATTCGGTTATAAAAAAAATTTATATTTTGGTTTTGAGTAATCCTGGTGCTGAATTGCCCCTGCGCTCACTGGGTGGTGTTCGATCGGTCGTGTTGACTTGGGGATGTTGAGTTGTCCTTTCCCTCTTCATAACTTTCTCTAAGGTTTTGACACATTGTCCATTAGCATGGGACAGGCTAGCCTCGCAGAGAGTAAAATACTACGCCTCCTTGGCCTTACACTTTCGGCGGACCTCAAATGGAATGACTATATCGAATCCATTGCCAAATCTGCTGCTATGAAAGTCGTCTCCCTGTGCAGAGCCCGGAAGTTTTTCCCACCTGAATCTATTCTGCACATATACAAATCTACCATCCGCCCGTGTATTGAATATTGCTGCCATATCTGGTCGGGTGCCCCTGCTGCTCTCCTTGGGCTTCTTGACAAAATACAAAGGAGGATCTGTAACGTGGTTGATACTGACTTGGCAGACCGGCTGCAACCACTCTCTCACCGGCGTGATGTGGCTTCCCTGTGCCTCTTCTACAAGTACTTTCATGGCTTCTGCTCCGATGAGCTTAGATCACTGGTGCCGCCTAAGCACGAATTTACACGAGATACTAGATTAGCAACTAGGTCCCACCCTTTTACAGTTAAACAAATAAGATGTAACCGTAAATTCTACTCCAACAGCTTCTTTTCTCGCGATTCCCGCCTGTGGAACTCCCTTCCACAAGTCTGCTTTCCCGACAGCTACAATCTCCAGGTGTTTAAATGTAGGGTCAATAGACACTTCCTATCACACTAACTCCCAATCATTCTCAGAACACTCTCATCTACCCAACCCTCATTCTCGGTATCCTTACCCGCCTCTCACCCACCCTCTGACATTTTCTATATTTAATCATCCTTTCTCCACTCTATGTAGCCCCCTGCACAGTAGTGGCAGTGACATGCCTTGCTCGGGGTGAAACGCTTATAAATACTTTGCTTTGCATTCACACAAACTGATTAAATTGGTTACTTGTTGATTTCTCCTCGCTTTCTTGTCTCCAAGAGTTGTCCGTGTTCAATTCTCTACACCTTCTTTGATCATTAGTTCGAGAAAGAATTAAAAAAAATAATCTCATATCAAGTAAAGCAATAAATCCACTAAGACACAAGGTTTTACCGAGTGTTAAGGAATATGAGGTAAAAAGCACTATCCCGATTGGCGGAAAAAACGTTCTCTCAGACGATTTAAAGTGAGTTGTTTCGTTTTAGAAGCATTAAAATTAACAAGGCATTTCTTTCTTCAGTTAACAACAAAATGAAAATTATTTTTTGATAAACAGTGAATTTCCCCTTACCGAACTGATAATTATTATTATTAAAACAGGAATAAGTGGTTGTGATGTCAGCATAGATATGAATATGGTTACTGATACTATCTGATACTGATACTATGAAAATAAGAAATAGTGTAGTTCCAAGCAGAGAGCCTGCATTAATATAGAAGAGGAATCATTCACGACAACAAATAATATAAACTTTCATTTTGTAGAGAAGACCAATATGCCAGATTCTGTCAAATGCCTTAAAAATATGGAATGCCACAACCAATATATGTGGAGCTTGATAGACATTTTCAGCAATAACTGTTACCACATCAGTAGATGACATAGCAAAGCAAAAGTCATATTGCATATCTGAAAGAAAACTCTGCGAGGTGAGATGTATAATCGATTCAGAGTTGATTAAAACCCCGAGAACATTGCTACAGAAGGAAAATAATCCAAATCTATCTAAACTTATTTATAAATGGAACTTTGTCTGTGCTTGTGTGTGTCTGTGTATCCGTTACCTATAGACTCCAAAACAGCTGAACCATTTTTCTTGAAAATTTACACAGTTGTACTATAAGCGTCTGCGAGTGTTCTAAGCTAGGTTTTGTGTCGAGGTACCGCCGATAAATATAGAAAATCGATAATCGAAAAATCGGATTATAGAACGAGTGGTCCGATTTTAATCAAATTTGATACACTCATAGACAAAGACATAAGAAACGATATTCAGAAGTTTCAAGGTTGCAGTTCTTACAATAGTGCAGGAAATCGATAATATATATATATAAAAGGCAAGATTTTTATGTGCGTGTTTATCTGCCTGTATGTCTGTATTTTTTCAGCCATTTTATTTTAATTTTTGCTTCAGTTTTGGCTCTAAGTAGATATAATTGTAGTTCTTAATCTCAGCCATGATACCATTTACTCAGAGGACTTATTTAGCCTTCAAAATTCAGTTTACGACGAAAACAACTTATTTGATATCGATACCAGGAAATCAAAATTTGACTTACATCCATTCGTTTTTCTTTCAGTCTACGGTTTCGCTTTAACTGGAAACAGCTATTGCTTTTTAGTCTTGCTTGCTAACGTCCAAAGAGTGTGAGCTCTAGGACCATGAATTAGTTTTAAAGCTTTCATTACACCCAAGCAACGCCGGGCTATACTGCTAGTTCATAAATAAAAAAAGAAATTCTCTTTTGAAATATCAGGCTCAGACTTCTGGTTAGAATTTATTTTCTGTAGGATCTTACATGAGCTGTAATTTATTGTTATGAAAGCAAATAAAAAAAGAGGTATCAAGTAATTAAAAGTGACAGGTAATTAACACCAATTAATGTCGATTAAATTGAAGAAAAGCCATTGATACGAATAGTAACAAAAGAAGATAACGAATCATGACCAACCTGTGCATCCATTGCACAAGTCTATCATTTAAAAATTGCTATATTTAATCAGTGTTGATTTCTATTATGTCAATACCATTTGCATCTACGTCTTTCTTTTCCTCCCTCCCCCCTCTCTCTCTCTCTCTCTCTCTCTCTCTCTATCTATATATATATATTGAAATATAAAACTTTAATCCAAAAGAACAAGCAGGAAGGTAAATCCCAAAGACCCGATCCTAATTTATATTAATTACATTAATATTAAAACTGATCAGGGCGGAGGGCTCAATGTAATTAATATTTAAATTACAGAGCCAATTATAAAATAAAATAAATTTAAATCAATTGTATGGCCATTTTTACATGAAATCCCTAAAAGAAATTACATGCATCATAGGCAACTTCTTTATCTCAAAATATTTTATTTTTTAAAATATTATTTTATTTTATTTTTTAAAATATTATTTTATTTTTATATTAAAATATTTTTAAAAATATTATTTTATTATTTTATTATATATATATATATATATATATACATATATATATATATATATATATATATATATATATATATATATATATATATATCGGCCAGTTGAGTGGCATACGTGATACACTCATTAACACTCATGACACTAAAGAGACATAACTGACTAGGCAGAAGTTTCTTCAGTAGTAGGTTGCCATTGGTTTTTGTGGTAAACTAGTTGCCAACCAAGGCTATAGAATCCAGTCTGTACCATTATTTAACCAATAGTCAGAGTGAGAAGAGACGGATTAATACCTTTCCCCAAGGAAATTTGACGCAAGTGAATGAAACGAATTCAACTGGAATCCGAACTCGGTTCTCCGATTTCACGTTTCGAGCAGGTACTCTTTGCACCACAACGAACACTTTTATCTCTGTCTATATAAGATGTTTAAAAAACATGAAAAACAAAAGATTAACAATTAAGTAAAGCCACTAAGTCGAAAATGTGAGTGAATACGAGAAAACGAAAACATATCGGAGCGGGAACAATAAAAGAACTGAAATTAAAAAGAGATTATAACAATTGACGCTTCATTTAAATTTTTGTAAGATCAAAGTCGACTAGAAAGCAAGAAGCCGGAAGAGAGACCCGAAAGCGGAAAGTGCAAGAAAAAAACCTTAGAACTTCCGGTTACATTTAGCCATTTTCAACTATAAGAAATAAAGTATAGAAAAAATAGAAACACTATCAAGGAGAGCGAACAATAAAAGAACTGGAATTAAGAAAACAGAAGAACACGATTAACATTGGTTTTAAATTCTTGAACATCAAACTTGACTTTCCAAGTTGGCGGAAAAAAGTTCCAAAAGTAAGAAGTGCAAGAACTGAGATGAATTCCGCAACTTTCTGGATAAACACAGAAAAACATATATCGCTCGAAAATTAATCCGTTTGGCATAATTATTTTGATATACATATATACATTATACCTTCAACAAAACTTACGTACAAGTTTGATGGAACGTATATTTTTTCATATTTGGAAAAAATTCAATCCTTTCTTTTAATTTTGTTTTCTTGCATTCCAAACTAGATGATTAATAGCTTAACGCTCATTTCAGCCTAGAATACTGTTGTCATATCTGATCAGGCACCCCTGCTGTTCGTCTCAGTGTTCTCGACAGGCTCCAAAAGAGAATCTCCAATGTGATTAGTCCCGACCTGGCAGTTCGACTCCAGACAGTTTCGTAGTATGTGGTTTCCCTCTGTCTCTTTTATAAATATATTTTCATGGCTTCTACTTTGACGAACTTAGGTCACTGGTGTCCTCTCCACAGACTGGCAACCAGATCCCACCCTTTTACAGTTAGATCAACCAAATACAAGCGACAACTCTACTCCATCGGCTTCTTCTCTCACGCTTCCCGCCTGTGGAACTCCCTTCCAAATATTTGTTTTCCTGACGGCTACAAGCTCTAGTAATTTAAATGCAATGTCAATTCCCATCTCTTATCCACTTGACTCCAGTCCTTTCTAGATCACCCCGTGTATCTTGTTCTTTTCCTTTCTCTCTACCTTCGCAACTGTCTTCACTCCTGTATTCACATCCTTCTTTTGCCCTTTCTCTTTCACCCCCTGTACCTGGTTCGTTATTCTTTTCACTCGCATCGTGTGTAAAACTTTTACCCTCTTATGTAGTCCCCTGCACATTAGTGGCGGAAACGCCTTGCTTGAGGTGAAATGATTAAAAAAAGCCATACTTGTTGCAGACGTTTGCTAAAAATCTCAGTCTTGATGACTTGACTTCAAGTCAGTACCGACAGCGATGAACAGTTCCGTGACCCAAATTTCGCCCATAAGGCGTGGATCAATCCATAATGATTTTAGGTAAGATTTCTAAATGTTCCCCCACACTATCTCGATAGCATTAAGATATTATCTTCATAAACAACCCGACTATGTTGAGGTTTGAATTTCAATTCGGCATTCGGGGACCAAACGTTTTAACAATATGGCCACGCATCATCTACAGGAATCTGCTAGAAGTGATGGTGGCATAATAGCTGTTAAAATGTCAAGGAGAGAAAATTCATTTTTGCTTCCATGACAACTACAACCATAAAAATGTAAATGTCAGGCGCTCCTGCCTTTCACCTCAGTGTTCTCGACAGGCTCCAAAGGAGAGCCAGTAAAGTGATAGGTGCTGACTTGGCGGCTCGACTTCAGCCACTTCCCCACCGTCGAAATGTGGCCTCCCTTTGTCTGTTCTATAAATACTTTCATGGCTTCTGCTCAGACAAACTCAAGTCACTGGTGCGTCCTCAACAAATGTTTACTCGTGCAACCAGATTGGCAACTGGGTCCCACCCTTTCACAGTTAGGTTAGCCAAATGCAGACGGCAACTCTACTCCTGCAGCTTCTTCTCTCGCACTTCCCGCCTGTGGAACTCGCTCCCGTATTCTTGCTTTCCTGACGGCTACAACCTCCAGAAATTTAAATGCAATGTCAATGCTCACCTACTAACCACTTGACTCTATATATATCCCTCCCTTTCTCTCCTAGCTTGAAACTGTCATCTCACCTGCATTCTCATCTCTCTATTTTTTTTTTTTAATCATCTCACCCCAAGCAAGGCATTCCACTGCCACTATTGCGCATGGGGCTACATAGGGGAAGGTAAAGAGAAGGAGTGGTTAGACATAGGGAATGTCAGATGAGTAAGGATAGCGAGGATGAGGGTTAGGCAGATGGGAAGAGTGCTTGATAGAATGGGAGCAGGTTCTATTTTTCAATTGGTTTGTACTCCTCTTCTCTCTCTGCTAATTAATTTTCTTTCAGTTACGTAGCCCCTCGCACATCAGTGGCATTTCCGCCTTTAAAAAAATGTAACGTCAATCATGTTTTTTTTTATCCGTTTTCTAACTTTTCTTTACTAAAATCGTGGCATTCTCTTTCACTGCCTTTACACGCACCTACTTCGTTCCTTAGAGACATTATCGCCTTCCTTGGAAAAAGAAAAGAAATCGTCGCCAATAAATGAATATAAATTGGTGAGATTTATAATGATCTTCGTGTGTGTATGTATGAAGGAGGGGCGTATGTGTTTGTGAATGTCTGCGCAGTTTAAAGGATCTTGCACCCAAGTGAAACACGTGACCGAAATCTGTTTCCCGCCTGATGTCAGCAGCAAGCCTAGAAGCATTATTTCATGTAAGAGAGATTAACAAACGGTTTGGGAGGAGTGACAAATATTGGCACTAGATTTGCGGGGGAGGATTTGTTTGGCGCAGAAGATAATCAGTCTAATTAGCGAATAGTGCCGTAATTGATACGAAGACGGAACCGGTTGAGATGTTTAAGGAAGAAAAAAGGGATGGTAAAAATTTTTTAAATTGGCAGGATGCGTGTGAGTAAGCACCCCCCACAAAAAAAAAATGCACATCAATTCGAAATATATAGAAAGTGTGGACAAGGATATCATCAGCGAGTCAATTTCATGGTTGAACGCAATCTTTATATATATATATATATATATATATATATATATATATGAAACATATTAATAAATATACGTATTATCCGTTATCGGTAGAACGACTCCAAGTTACATGAACAACGCAATCTTCAGGTGCTGGGTATAGACTGACCGTTATGTAATTTTAGATTTTAATAAAAACTGAGTGTGCTACCGGTGAGGTATAAGATATATATTTAAGTATGCCAGCGAAAATAATATATATGTGTTTGCAGGTCAATTTAAGCTCATAAAGAAAACTACAAATACACGTTCGCACAAATAAAATACACACATATGTACAGGAAACCAAACACACATGTACAGATATCACAGTAGAGATGGATATATGTATATATATATATATATCATGGCATGCAATAGTGACGGCAATCATATATATATATATATATATATATATATATATATATATATGATTTTTTGAATAGATAAAGTAGTTTGTAATTTACAATTTCCGAAATAAATTCTGGATTTATAATCGTTTAATAATGAGTTGCGTTTTCTTCTCTCTCTTTCTCTCTCTCTCTGCATATATATATATATATATATATATATATATATATATGATTGTGTATACCTGCATACTTACCTATATAACACCATATATATATATATATATATATATGTATATATATGCAAGCATAAATACATATCTATATCAGCACACACAGTAGAATACAAAAGAAACAAAGAAAAGAAAATATTTTATAACAAACTTATGTAGTGTATGTATATCACGTAAACATATATATATATATATATATATATATATATATATAAAGTGTAAGACTGAGAAGCAGAGAGACAGACAAATCAAGAAATAAAAATGTTAAGTTAGATTTAAACAGTTAATAGCATGTATACATACGTACGTATGCATAGATAGATAGATAGATAGATAGATAGATAGATAGATAGATAGATAGATAGATAGATAGATAAGAATTGTAAAAAGGATAGATAGATAGATAACGACATCTTTGTACATGTGTAAATATATGTGCGTATACATCATGCGCTGGTATACATGTTTTAGTTTATGCGCACATATAGACGCCTATATTTATTGAGAGAGCAAGGGAGAGAAAACAAAAGAGAAAGAGAAACGTTGAAAACAAGATAATTCAATGTCATTCCTTATTGAAAGACTTTTTTATTTATCCTTATTAAATGGCGACTTTTAGCAAACCCCGTGGCGTATTCACAGACAAATCCATTTTTCTAACTTTCACCTGTGTCATCCCGGCCGATTCACAGCCAAGAGTAAATGATTGTGCCAATTCCTCGTAGCCAACCAACGACCCGATTATAGTCTTTCTTCTCAGACTTTCTTCCCTGACCCTATTAAATACACCTACGCAAATTACATGTCTTCATAACTTGATTTCTCCTCCATTTTCCACCTATAAACCTCTCTCGGCGAATACCTCGGTGTAATTGTTAGCAAGTTTGACTCGCGAGAACCTATTACAACTGAGTAGTGAGTTCGATCCTCGCTGTGTACCCCATACTTTCGGCCTTGTGCCACATCGAAGCGCTGCTTAGAAAATCAAATCTTCAAACCGGTCTTCACTGGGCCTTAGCATAATGGCTAGCATGTCCCTTCCCTTACATCATAAACACTGTGTCTCGCGTTCGATCCTCGCGAGTGCTCTACACTTGTGAGAGTGTGCCAGACTATACAATGCCCAGAATGTCTTTTTGTATATTATGCTTGATAGCTGAGTTAGTTCGTCCATTGAAAATATTAATTTTTAAGACAGGCAGGCATCAAAGTTCTATCAGTGGAAGTTTGACACTTTTTATCTCCCTGTCTCGTCATTGAAGGAGGTGTGAATATCATACCCTGGACATGTGTCCGAGGTAGGTATAATTCCCGGTATCGAGTGCTTGATTTTCGAGCTATATGGACTTTCTACATTTGTGCAACATAATCTTACGGTTCTTACCTAATTCCATGTGATTTTGTGATAGGCTGCGTCTAGCATTTACCCATTGGAATATTCTTTCTATCATTTTCTTTTTATCCCGTTTTGATATCAGTTCTTTTTTTTTTTCAGTTTCTGTTTTCTTTCTTTCTTTCTTTCTTTCTTTCTTTCTTTTCCGTTATATTTTGTTTTGATTTTCTCTTCATTTTTCAACTTTTGTATTCTTTTTTACTTTCTTTCTTTAATTTAATTTCGTTTTTTTCTTTCTTTCTTTCTTTCTTTCTTTCTTTCTTTCTTTCTTTCTTTCTTTAATTTAATTTCGTTTTTCTTTCTTTCTTTCTTTGTATCTCATTTCCATTTTCTATCAATTTTTTTTCTTTCTCTCCATTTTCTATTTTTATTTCATTTCTTTTTTCCTTCTTTTCGCTCGGTATTTTTTTTTTCTTTTCCCGTCGCTTCTACTTTGTTATGTTTTCTCTTC
>JBBBDQ010000159.1:960000-975000 GCA_037127315.1 Ascarosepion bandense | reverse complement strand
TACACGCTTGGGCGATAATGTCTCAAAAAAGACATGACTGACTGGGCAGAAGATTAGTCCGCAGAGCTATAGAACACAATCTGTCCTATTATTTAACCCATAACTGGAGGAAAGAGACGGATTAATACATTTCTCAAGGGTATTTGTGCGTAAGTGAATGCAATGCATTCAACTGGAATTCAAACTCGGCTCCACGATTTTTCGTTCCGTGTGGATATCTGCTGCACCACAACATACATCTTTTTCTTCTGTCTAAAATGTAAATAAATTAGCAATAATTCCCATCGTTACTAACGGTCAAGTCCCTCTTCTATGTCCCACTGAGTTACGGAAACGTTTTTGTATTTGAGATATTTGCGTATAACGTAAGATAGTCGTAATCTGGATAGTTCTTTAATCTTTATTGGGACTCAATTTTAAGCGAAGCTCGTCCATACGACCCATCGCGACAATTTTGTACGGCTCCAGAAAGGATCTAAAAGCTCCTACCAGCCTCTATATTTACAAGATTCAAATCAGAACAATACAGAATGATTATTGTTGACATACGTGAACAGCAGGTATCCAAATTCCTTCTCACGTAGCCCCATGCGAATCAGTGGCGTTTTCGCCTGCTTGGGGTGATATGATTAAAAAAAAAAAAAATAACTCGTTTCCCAGCCTTGGCAGAATTTAAAAGCATTTACGTGGCCCTATGGGCGATGAATAGATTTTAAATCCTACGGCCGCTTTGTCGCAAAACTATCATTAGACAATCGCTATTTCCATGTCAAATGTTCTGACAAGGTACATTTCATAGTTTCAAAATTTCAAATATTTGGAACTAGGCCACGCACTGCATCGTGCACAAATCCTCTGATCGGGAGATAGAAGGTTTTGAGAAGCGGGGAACCACCTCTACATTATAATACTGAGTATAACGATAAACTACATCCTGCAACAAGGCCTCTGATATGGAAGTTGGGGGTTTTGAGAAGTGTGGAACCACCTCGTCATTATAATCCTGAGTATAACGATAAACTATATACTGCAACAAGTCCTCTGATCTGGAAGTTGGGGGTTTTGAGAAGTGTGGAACCACCTCGTCATTATAATCCTGAGTATAACGATAAACTATATCCTGCAATAAGGCCTCTGATCTGGAAGTTGGGTGGGGGGTTGAGAAGCGTGGAACCACCTCGTCATTATAATTCTGAGTATGACGATAAACTGCTTCTGGCAACAAGTCCACTGATCGGGACATTGGAGGTTTTGAGGAGCGTCGAACCCCCTCTTCTTTATAATCCTGAGTATAACGATAAACTACATACGTCAACAATTTCTCTGATCGGGACATTGGATGTTTTGAGGAGTGTGGAACCACCTCTTCATTATAATCCTGAGTATAAAGGTAAACTACATCCGGCAACACGTAAATTTTCCCTCGCTTTCGACAGCCGGTCGAGTGATATCTTTTTCAAATCTCAAAGGCTTTTTGTGCCTACTGTCAGTTAAGTTTATTCTGCGCATTCCTTCAGTTACCTAACTGTAGACTACATGCTGCATATTACGCCAGTTTGTCTACTAGAGTAGAGTACATCTTGTAGGTTACTTGTGTTTGCTTGCTGTAAATAGTGTGCATATTGCACATTATTTCGTTTTTCCAATTGTAATCTGAGTACAATTAAAATTATATTGTTTCTTCATATCAGTCAGGTAAGTTCCATACGTGATACACGCTTGGGCGATCTTGTCTCGAAAGTGATATAACTGACTGGGCAGAAGATTATCCCGTTTTAAGTTGCCATTACTTTCTGTGGCAGACTGGTTGCCAGCCAAGGCTATAGAACCAAATCTGTTCTGTTATTTATTTGTTTCTTCGAATTCCCTTGCCAAGAAAGAACTTCTCCTCAGATAGTTTCATCCCGAGAACCGTTCGTTTGTGGAATAGACTCCAGACAGTATGCTTTCCCGATCGCTTTAATATTAACCTTTGGTTAAATCTCGGGCCTTGAATTCAGTGAATCTAAACTTATTTATAAATGGAACTTTGTCTGTGTGTGTGTGTGTGTGTGTGTGTGTGTGTGTGTGTGTGTCTGTGTGTGTCCATTACCTATAGACTCCAAAAAGGTTTAACCAATTTTCTTGAAAATTTACACAGTTGTACTATAAGCGTCTGCGAGTGTTCTTAGCTAGGTTTTGTGTCGAGTTACCCCCGATAAATATCTAAAATCGATAATCGAAAAATCGGATTATAGAAGGAGTGGTCCCATTTTAATCAAATTTGATACACTCATAAACAAAGACATAAGAAACGATATTCAGAAATTTCAAGGTTGCAGTTCTTACAATAGTGCAGAAAATCGATAATATATATATATATATATATATATATATATATATATATATATAAGGCAAGATGTTTGTGTGTGTCTGTTTATCTACCTGTATGTCTGCATTTTTTCGGCTCTTTTATTTTTTATTTTAGTTTTTGCTTCTGGTTTGGCTCTAAGTAGATATAATTGTAGTTCTTAGACTCCGCCATGATACCATTTACTCAGAGGACTTATTTAGCCTTCAAAATTCAGTTTACGACGAAAAAAACTTATTTGATATCGATACCAAGAAATCAAAATTTGACTTACATCCATTCATTTTTCTTTCAGTCTACGGTTTCGCTTTAACTAGAAACAACTATTGCTTTTTAGTCTTTCGTGCCAACGTCCAAAGAGTCTGAGCTCCAGGACCATGGATTAGTTTTAAAGCTTTCATTACACCCGAGCAACGCCGGGCTATGCTGCTAGTATTAAATAAAAAAGTATCTAAGTGTCATTGTTTATACAGCATGTAGCTCTTGTTACGCAATGGTAAAAAAGTGATTGTAATCACATTTTTTCATGTGTTTTTTCAATAATCGAATATTACCTTTTCCCTAAAATTTAGTAAAGATAAATAAACCCATTATTAAACAAACCTAATCAGTAACACGTTTCAGAATTTGTATGGACAAAACTTATTTACGTTTGTTACGTTTAAAACAATGGCATTAACTTATCTACGCAGCTTATTTCTCGAGAACTGTGATCTAAATGCTAAGGTCGTTACGAAAACAATTTTCGAGTAAGAAATGACTATTTAAATAATTAATTTAATTATAAAAACAATAACAAAAGTTACGGAAAGACAGGATTTTATAAGAAAAAATAAGACGCAGCTATTTCAAAAAAGTGAAAAAGATTTTTAAAGATGAATTTAGTGATTAGTTATCTCAGTTAGGATGTGCGTTGTGGAGCGGTTATCAGCTTGAAACGAGAAATTGTGGAGCCGAGTTGAATTCTTTGCGTTCACTTACGCGCTTAATACCCTTAATCCGTGTCTTCCCTCCAGTTATGGATTAAATAACAGGACAGATTGGGTTCTATAGCCTTAGTCGGCAACCAGTATACCACAGAAAAGAATGGCAACCTACTGTGGGATAAGCTTCTGCCCAGTCAGTCATGTCTCTTTCAAGACATAATCGCCCAAAGCGTGTATCACGTATGGCACCTAACTGACTGACTATCGCGGTGAAGCACTAACCACTGAGTTGAGCAAGATATAAGACGCATCCTGTAAAATCTAAACACTGGAACGACATTTACTTGATGTCATTTTTTACATAATATTTATTCCCCCCCATATATATATATATATATATATATATATATATCTCCATAAATAAACCAACAACACATTTTACGTTTATAATTTCGAGTATTTTAAAAGTGGATACACAGACAAAAGTACACAATTGTCTTCGGACTGAGAACCTTTAAACATCCCCTGAAATATTTGAGATATATTTTCAGTTATTGCTCACTTTTTTTTCACTGAGTCCAAGTGTATTGTCCGGAACAGTAGCCTAGTGGATCGAAACATTGGCTCGTGACAGAATAATTGTGAGTTCAATTTCTGAAGCAGGCGGCGTTTCCTTGGACTCTATGGGAACAGGGCGAGCAATAACTATTCAGTAATAACAATAAGAATTAAACAATATCTAAGACGTGGGCAGTGGAACAAGAACAAACTACCCAGTAGATAGATTATATAAAGGATTCACTTCAGAATTACCTGTAGTTTACACAGATCGATGATGACACAAAAACGGAAACGTTTTAGCAACAACAACAACAAAATGAGGACAATAGTCCAAATGTAAATAGTGTAAATAAAAAAGGATACTTATACTTAGAAAAGATGTGCGTTGTGGCACAGTGGAGGATGTGCGTTGTGGTGCAGTGGATATCGACTCGAAACACTAAATCGGGGTGCCGAGTTCGAATTCTGGTTGAATTACTTGCATTCACTTACGCACAAATACCTTTGGGAAATGTATTTGTTGTGGATCCGAGTGAGGAACCACACAAAATAATGAACAACAAGAAAACAGATATTTGAGATAGAAAAATAGGTTATATTGGACGTAATATACAAACTTGAATGCAGGTTAGTAATCCAGTAATACGATCAATAAGAAATAAATATATAAAAGTCTTTGAAGTGAAGCCGCGTTGGAAATAGTATATCCGTGTAATATTATTCTGGCTGAGTGGAGCTCAGAGCTATTCTGACTTCTGACGCGGTATTCTCTGGGTAACCTCGGTACGGATCAATCCCGATGTCTCTCCGATAACTCTAACTTATCTCATTATCGCAGGAGTATATGTACACTCAAGTCGAGTCCTTTATCATAGAAAAAAGTGGGGGTCCCACAACAGTATTAATCCGTCTCTTTCTTCAAGTTATGGGTTAAATAACAGCGCAGAATGGGTTCTAAGATTTGGCTGGCAGCCAGTTTACCGCAGAAAGCAATGGCAAACTACTGCGGGATAATCTTCTGCCTAGTCAAGCATGTCTCTTTCGAGACGTAATCGCCCAATGTGTGCATCACGTATGCCACTTAACTGAAAGCACTGAAAACTTTTCAGATACAACTGAGAAAAGGAGGCATGGAGAATTAAACACTTATAGACAATATCGAAGACAAGAGGGACAGATGGACTCATGTAAGTGATGAAAAGAACATGGTGAAAATTTAAAAAAAAACGAACATTGCTAAGGACTATAAACAATAAGAAATTGTGGATAGCCCGCGTCTTGAAGGTATACAAGACTTAGAAGAAGAGAAAGATCACAGTAAAGAACGAGATTTTATGCATAGATACATTTAGCAGTTACAGTTAGACAACAGCTACTTGAAATGAATTGTCAGTAATATCGTATACCAGGATCGACAATATTAATGAAACACTTCTTTTATGGTTCGTCGCTTTTCAGGACCTAGATAGGCGTTTATGGCTTTCCAAAATTTCTTTGTTCATTTGTTCTTTGGAGTTCTTAATAAATGTGATCTTTTTGTTATTTTTTCCTAACCTAGTTTTGTCAACCATATACTCAAGCTCACTAACAAAGTTATGCGTTGTTTTCCTCTGTCCGATTTGCCTTCAGTCTGTTTTGTGGGTATCAGATTTTCCAAGCTTTCTTTCCTCGTTTTCTACCCTTAGAAATTTCAGCTGTCTTCCCGATGTTAAGTATAAGTTTCCTTCTATTTTCCATTTCCGTAAATCTTCGTCGCTGCTCACATAATCGACCCATGTTATCTTCAATATCCTCCTGTAGAACCACATTTCTGCAGTCTGAGGTCGCCTCTTCATCTGCCATGAAATTCGCGTTAGAAATGCGTATCAAAAATATTCACACGTATGCACACAAACTAACACGACAAAAGACAACAGCGTCAACAAGAAGCATAAAATCCGATGATGAAACGTTGATTTTAAACAAATAAAAAAAATACTTCAGACCGAATATATCGAAGAAGTCTTCCACAACAAAAGAGAACATCTGGCAATATAGAAAACCGGACGATAAACGAACTTATCTCAGTCAGTTAAGTGCCATACGTGATACACGCTTTTTGGCGATCATGTCTCAAAAGAGACATGGCAGACAGGGCAGAAGATTATCCCGCAGTAGGTTGCTATTGCTTTCTGCGGTAGACTGCCAAGGCTATAGAACCCAATCTGTCATATTATTTAACCCATAACTGGAGGGAACAGTCAGACAATTACCTTTCCCAAGGGTATTTGTGCGTAAGTGAAAGCAAGAAATTCAACTGTAATTCGAACTCGGCACCCCGATTTGTCTTTCCGAGTTGATAGCGACTGCACCACAACGCACACTTCTATATATAATGTCTGTTTATTTGCATCTATTATATATATATACATATGTTCATATAATCACTCTCTGACTCTCACACTGTTCGTCGGTAAGTATATTCATGGCTTCTGCCCCACCGAACTTAAGTCACTGTGCCTCTGCAACAGGTGTTTACTCATGCAACCAGACTGGCAACTGGGTCTCATCCATTCACTGTGAGATCACCCAAATGCAGACGACAATTCTAATCCTGCAGCTTCTTTCCTCGCACTTCCCGCCTATCGAACTCGCTTCCTTATTCTTGCTTTCCTGACTGCTACAATCTCCAGGAATTCAAATGCAAGGTCAATACTCATCTCTAAACCACGTGACCCTAGTTCTTTCCTCACCACCCTGTATGTCCTTTCCTTTCTCTCCACCTCTGTAACTGTCATCACACTTGTGTCCCCTCCCTTCTCTTGCTCCTTTCTAAATGGTTTGTCCTTCTCTTTACTCTCTTCTATTTACTGCTTTTACTCTTATGTAGCCCCCTGCACATCAGTGGTGTTACTGCCTTGCTCGGGGTGATATGATTAAAAAAAAATTATACTCAACACCAAAAGAGAACAACATATAGAAATATCGAAGGAAAGGAAATATTAAAATCTGAAGTGGAAATTAGTACACGCCTGATTGAACAGAAACAAAGTAGCAGGACCAGACGAAATTGTAATAGAGATCCAGGCAGCCTTAGATGATTTTAGCGTAGACAAGATTACAGGTGAAACACTAACGAGAAACAACGATTTTCTTAAAGATTAGAAATAAAAACGCGTCATATGATGATTAATATAAAACGATGTGCTTTTAAAATAAACAAGTAAATTCAAAATAAATATCCATTAAAAAGCTCGATATCCGTTTTTAGCATCTGTTAATTGAATACATTCCTGTCTGTTTTGAATATATTTTCGTGTTGCGGTAGGAGCCATTTTAGTGTTTCCTGTACATTAAATTCAAATTTTAACTTTAACAAATTTATGTTCATCAATTTGGGTTGCTTGCTATTTCTTATTATAAATGGAAGCACGACGGAGTAATGGATAGAGACTCGGATTGGGGAACTGGAGAACTGAGTTCGGATTCCTGTCGAGTTCATTTTCTTCACTTACGTGAATTTTCCTTGGTAAAGGTATAAATCCACTTTTCCCCCAGCTATGAATAAATAGTAAGACAGACTGGTCTCTATAGCTTTGTTTAGTAACCAGTCTAAGAGAAGAAAAACTCTGGTTTCAAACCAATTGCTGCTTTGTAGGTCCCACCATTTTAACATCTGAGAGGATGAACAGCGTAACATCAACATCCGTGGTTCAAAAGAAACCGGTATATCATTACACTACTTTGCTTTATGGGTCGCTTTTATATGTCGTTTCCCTTCAGTGCGTAGGCATTCATGGCCCTTCTGCATCTTCTTGCCTCTTTTATCTTGTTATTTATCCTAAATCCTGCTCTGCCATCCATTTGCTTAAGCCCATCAAGTATGCCACACACTGTTTTTTCCTGTCTCTCTTTCCCTTGATCCGCCCTGTAAGTATCAGATTAGTCAAGCCCTCCTTCTGCATTACGTACCCCAGAACTTTCAACTGTCTCTGCTAAGTATAAACATTATTAAGTATAAACATCCTCTTTGTTTCTGTTCGCTCCAAAACCTCGTCGTTTTTCGGTCCATAGTATCTTCAGTATCCTTCTGTTGAATTACATTTCTGTTGCCACGAACCACAATTGTGAGACGAAGGGAAGTGGTATCTATAACATAAAAGATAACGAGACGTGGACATATCTCTGTGTATGTCGTCACATAGTATTAGCTTTATTTTTGGAAATGATGGAAACGAAAAGGAAATTAATGAGCGCCAGGAAGAGACAGCTGAAGTTCCTGGGACATGCAATAAGAAAATAGGGTTTGGATAACCTGATACTAACAGGCCAGATAGAGGGAAAAAGAGACAGGGGAAAGCAGCCGATAAAATATTTGAAGGACCTAATCAGGTGGCTGATGGAACGAGGGTTGCATGGTGTGACAGGAGAATGCGTGCTAAGAGCCACTAGGGATAGGAAGACGTGGGAAGCCAGGATCGTCTACGTCCTGAACGGACAGGGCACATAGAAGAAGAAGATATATGCCAACTGTTTATAAGAAATTATAATGTGGATATAAAGTGGGGGATCAACTCTATATTATAATCAATATATAAACTGATCCCTCATTTTGTAACCACGCTAGTTTCTATACATTTATATTCTAGATTGATGGGCTCTAGCAGATAGATGACAGTACGTGGGTTGCATAGTATAACAGGTGAAGGCGTGCTAAGAGTCACAAGGGATAGGGAGACGTGGAAAGTCATGATCGTTTACGTCCTGAAAGGACAGGGTACATACAAGAAGAAGATCCTATTTACGAGAAAGGAATAGATACAGTAGTCTCTTTTAAGCAATTATATTGATTTCACTCGGCTTATATGTGAACTTTCACAAGAATGTGTACCTGTGTTTTATAGAATATGCAAAAACGTTTGATAAACTAGTAGTAGTAGTAGTAGTAGTAGGCCTTTGTTAGTCAGAGTTGACCATGGGTACCATCCTAGTTTTCTGCTTGGCTGGAGCATCGGCATCTGTGACTGTAGAAACCGATGCTAGAGTGACAGTCTTTGTTGCAGAGGCTGCATTTATGTTTTGTTTCTGGTCTGTCGGAGCTGTCACTTTGCTTCCTGCGAACCCGCCTCTCCATGGCGACTTGTGTCAGTTGTTCCGCCTTTGATTTAAGTTGTTGGGTCAGGGTTCCTCTCCATTTGAACTGGTTGACTGCTACACTCTCTCATGACTCCGTGTTGATACCCACAGCCTTCATATCGCGTTTTATGATGTCACGATATCGCAGTTGTGGCCGCACAGTGGGTCTTCTTCCAGAGGCCAGCTCTCCAAACAGGAGGTCTTTTGGAATGCGACCATCTAGCATGCAGTGGACAAGGCCTAGCCAGCGGAGTCTGCGCTGTTTAAGGAGTTTGACTCATAGCTGGAGGAGGAAAAAGTGTATTATATTATTACGTAGGTAGGTAGACCGGCTCGAGAAAGGACCTCAGTATTAGGCACCTTGTCTTGCCATGAGATTCCCAATATACGTCGGATACTTCTCACTGGACAGTGTTCAGACGCCTCTCTTGCCTTGCACAAAGAACTGTTACACCTGTTAGGTAAACTTGACATATTTGAGAAGGGTATTAGAGTAATCCAGAATCTATGACGCATAGGAAACTAACTGCGTACGGATCAAAAATGAATTCAGTAAATATACGCAAATAGAAATGTGTGTCTTCTTATGGAGCTTATTCGACCTACGCAGTGAGGGGATTCCTGAAAGAAGTAGAAGTTCAGCCAAGATTCAGTATTGGCGACAACAACCTTAACATAAAATTTACACATAACGCAATGTTGATAGCCGTTATGGTGAAACACACCTATTCCTCATATAAAGGACTCTCCTTCCTATATTAATAACAGTTAACAGGAAGTTCTTGGGAAGTTCATAGGAGTTCTTTAGAGTTATATTGGAGTTCATTAACTTTCAGTGCGGAAACTACTCCACCACAGTTAGAAGACATTAGTAGACATTACAATATCTCCTGCAGAAAGTAGCAAAGGAGCAAAGGAAAGCGAGAAGAGAAGCCTTAACATCAATTATAAGATGACAGAATGTATGGTTGTCAAAACAAAGAAAACAAGCAAGTTACAATGTTTTCTTCATCTTCATCTTATTCTACATGTGCCGTAAGCGTTCATTGATTTCCATTTGTCCCTGTCTTTTGTCACTCGTAATATCTTTCCTCTTTGTATCTCTCCCAAACCCCACTCCACTATCCGTTTGCTCAAGCCTATCAAATATGCTTTGTGCTTCTTTTTCCTGTCTCTTCTTCCTTTTATCCATATTGTGAGTATTAGATTCTCCAGGCCCTCTTTTCTCATTACGTGTCCCAGGAACCTCAGCTGTCTCTTCCTGATGTTAATTATGAGTTTTCTTTTCGTTTGCATACTCTCCAACACCTCGTCATTGCTCACGTGCTCAGTCTATTGTATCCTCAATATCCTTCTGTACAACCATGTTTATGCAGCCTGGAGCCTCTCCTTCATCATTAAAGAGATCGTCCAACAACCAGACGGAAGGACAGATATCACATAGCAGTTCGGCAATCTTTCTTTTTTTTTTTTGTTTCCAATGAGATTTTCCTGTCTCTCAGTACTCTGATTAGCTTTTGAAATGCGCCCTTGCCATGTCTTTGGATCTCAGTGTCGCACTTTCCATCCGCTTATATAAATTTCTTTGTTTTATTTTAGTTTCTCCGACCTGTAGTTTGGATTTTGGGGTTTTCTTTTTGCTGATGATCAAATATTCAGTTTTCTTGGGATTTATGCTCAGTTCTTTCTTTTCTCGCTTTCTTTTGCTACCTTCTTTGGGAGATCCTGCATTTTCCTTTCCGGTTCTGCTACCAGCAATTGGGGATAACAAAAACAAACGATTTAAATAGCTTTTTGAACGGCTCCTTCTACTGGTCTTACTTATTTCTTTTTCTTTTTTTTATCATTTTAAGGGAAATTCTGGTGTTTGAATTTCTTTTTGAGTGAACTTTCTGGTGGATGAATTTTCTTGAATTTTCCATGATAAAAAAAATTTGGTCGCTGACGAAGCAAGTATTCCTCGTGGAAATGATCATACGACACATGTGATTTTCAAATTTTTATTTGAATATATATATATATATATATATATATATATATACTCTCACACTCTGATTGAGCACTCTGGAAGAATGGTAGACTTTGAAAAACACTAGCTACACTGGCGTGTACGCATCGCTCATTCAGTAAAATGAATTAGATCACTCTAGCTATTGGGCACGTATAATGATAATATATGCGCTAAAATGTCTACATTCTTCCACCGAACGCCCATAGCCCATAGCCCAGAGGTAGAATCGCCGACTGACGGCAATTCGGTCGGGTTTCAATCCTGGGTTAAAAAGCAATCGGAGTCTAACCGTACTGATGAGCTGTGATACAGCAAAACAGATCTGTCTGCGGATGACAATATATATATATATATATATATATATATATATATATATATAAATTATTTCACCCCAAGCAAGGTGGAACCGCCACTAGTGTGCAGGGAGTTACAGTGAGAGAGATGACTGGGTACAGTGGGCATTGAAGAAAGGATAAAAGATGAAAGGGGTTAGAAGGTAGAAGATGACAACTGACATTCCATTTAATTTTTGGGAGATTGTAGATGTGATGGAAGCAATTATATGCGTGATAGTTTCTTGGGCGGGGAGTATGAGAAAAGAAACTGTTAGAGTAGATGAGGAATTACATTTATGATTTCAACCCTAAAAGTGTGGGACCTAGATGTTAATCCAGAAGCACGCTTAAATTTTTGTATTTACGGCACCGGGGAAACAAAGCTCGTCAGAGCAATTGCTATTAAAATATTTGTGGAAAAGACAGAGATAAGCTACGTCACATCGGTGAGAAAGTGACTGAATTCGAGATGCCAGCTCAGGATCGATTATATTGCAGATTCTTCTTTGGATTTTGTAGGGAACCTCCAGATGAATATCAGAAGCACACAAACAGTAATGGCAACAGTATTTGTTTCCCCGTAGATTAATAAAAGAGTTATAAATGTTCAAGATGGATTCTGACAAGGAATACTTTCTGGTCCGATACAGTGAACCATCTTTCCTAGCAGTAGATGCATATATATATATATATATATATATATATATATATATATATATGAATGATGTATGGATTTAAATACATTTGCATGTATATATACATAAATGTGTATGACAATATAAGTACACATTATATGGTATCTTTATGGTTAAAAATGTTCGATATCAGAGTGTTCTGACTCAATTAATTTTATACTGGTCAGCCGTGCATTATGATAAGAATTTCTACTCAACAACCTCTAAAATAATTTGAAACACCAACTGTTACCACTTACCAAATATCATTAGGATAACACAGGAGACCGTATTACCCATAATGCACCACCGACTTCATTAATAGTCGAGCCAAAACACAACGTACAAGTCCGGATGATTACGTTGAATCATCAAACAACCTGTCGCCACATGGTGTTGACCTCAATGTCCACTGTTATACAAAGATACAGACAAAGAGACAGAAACGAACACACACACACACACACACACACAGAGTGTTAAGTTGTGATGGTGCATAGTGAAAACATTGTTATTTTTTAGTATATATATATATATATATATATAATTCTAAAGTTTGGACATTTAGTTAGTCATAAGGAAATCAGTTTGCCTTTTCATCACGTCTCTCTCTCTCTCTCTATATATATATATATATATATATATACATACATATATTGGAGGAACGAATAAAGGAATCGGATTCCAGTCGAGTTCATAACTTTCACTGGATACCCTTAGGAAAGGTATGAAGTCTTGGTTGGTGAACGGTCTAGGAGAAGGACAGCCCATAATTCAAAAACTGTGAAATATCGTTTGAGGATATTGTGAAATATTGTGTATTACTTCACTGTATTTGGCTCTTCGAAAAAGTGAGGTTGGTTCTTCACAAGCCTGCACCCTTATATTCAAATGATATTTGTTGGTTCTCTGACCTGACATGACCCTCATAACCTGAAAACGACGAGAGAGACTGGTATATATATACGGTGTATGGGTAGGTACTTTAAAGCTATCATAACGCGCTTAGTATAATAAAAGAAGGTAAAGAAAGTTTTGGGTATTACCTATTTATTATCCATTAATATTTCGATATTAAAATCTCATCTTCAGAATGATAAGAGAGCTTGATTTCACGTCTGTCCGTTGGTGGACCGTGCCTTTAAACGAATGGTCCTCTTTCACTGCTACTGCTGTCGTTATATACAGGCACATACACATATACACACTAGAATTAACAAAAAGAAGCAGCAACAGAGATATGGTTTCTACAGAAGAATGTTCTTAATGCCATGATGTGAGCAATTGTGGAACTTTTGATAGGGATTAATACAAATGAAAATTTATACTTAGAATCAGTCAAAACATACTTTTTTCTCACAAAAGGTAATAGTTTTTTTGGACAAAACCACATCAGTTGAATCGCTTGCGATTAGTAAAATGTTGAAAAGAAACGAGTAATTTATATATATATATTGGAATATAATTTCATGCATTCACGTTGTTTTTAATTTTTTCGACTGTTCAGTGTAGTAGGGTCATTTGGGCACCGTCTGTGTGAAAAAGATTACCATGGCGCAATTAACTCCTCCAGAAATTTGAAAATGGCATGCTCTACTGCTTGGCATTGATATTTCACGGTGTCAATCTGAGGACAGTGTAAAAGATTTGGAAAGAGTTGGATGAGTCTAATGCCGATCACGATAGTGATCACTATTCATGCTGACGTTATGCTTCCATTTTTGCCCAGAGCCTCACTCTCAGCACGGATGCCTACATGAAAAGCCCTGGATCAAGAGTGTGGCTGTGTGGCAACAGGGATTTGCACAATACCAAACCAGTAGGAGAACTGGCGGTGAGATAATTTTTGCGATCGCATCACCCCTTACATCCTGGCCACCTGACAAATTACAACCTCCTTGATTATTATGCATATGAGCGAGAGATCAAAAAATATCCTTGTAACACTAAGGATGAACTGAAGGCAAGGATTATGCTAACATTTACCAGCTGAAACAAGTAGACTGTACAGAAGAGTTACAGGAGATCCCGAAGTCTTTCCTGATGCCGTCTTTGAAGCTAATGACGATTTTATTGAATAAATTTAACCTTTCGAGATTTTAAAATATTTTTATGTAATTTTGGAAAATATATCTGTGAAAATATTTTTGCATAATTTAGACGATAAATTATCCATATATATATATATATATGACTAAAGAGGAGTTCGAAAGCGCTCGGAATAGCGAAAAATTATGGACATTTTTTATATTCCTTATCTCCTACAGAACGAAAAAATGTGATGATTCTGGAAAAAAAATTAATCAAATCTTCCTTAATTAATGATGTTTGAAAGAAAGGTTGCTTCTCAAATATACTTTAATCTCTCTCCCTCTCTCTCTCTCTCTCTCTCTCTCTCACACACACACACACACACACACACACACATATATATATATATATGTATGTGGGTGTCTGAGATTTAGTGGATATATATAGGTACAGAAACAAATACATATGTAATTATATATGTGAATAAATGAGTAAAAAATTGGCTAGATATAAATATTTGCAAAAAAGAATTTGTAATTTTTTCACGCATCTGTCGATGTAGACATGTTGGGTTTTGAATGGAAAAAACAGATGGCAAATTTCTAGCCTTTTACATGAATGAAATTATTTTATGTACTTCGTGAGCGCTGTGCTGAGGAACATTGGAGCCCGTGTGCAAAATTTCCACATTTCGGGCAATCGTAACTCAGAAGGCGATTGTTGACATCAAGAACAAGATGAAGGTAAACACATGGTTCTGCTTCGTATGATCTTCACGCCCACCTTTTTATTGGGGACGAAAAAGCATGTCTGAGCGACGCTGCGATTTCAGGTTAGAAGAAGTAATAAATAAATATTTACTAACATTAGGAAAAATATGAAAGAAAAAGTTGGTAAGCCAGAGCAATAACGAAGGTTAATTAGAATGATTTTTTAAAAAATGGACGAAGAGATATACTTGCATTTCATATCTATCTATCTATCTCTATCTATCTAT
>JBBBDQ010000159.1:917500-955000 GCA_037127315.1 Ascarosepion bandense | reverse complement strand
TGATGTAGGTACTCCGTGTGAACTTGCCCAATTGGTGACACAGAACAACACAGCATTCGTCACTGACACACACGCACGCACAGTTCAGTGGCTGGATGGATATTAATTTATTTTTGTTGCTTTATATATATATATATATATATATATATATATATATATATATATTAACCTTGCTTTATTTTTGGTTAGAATCTCAGTGGCTAAAGATGCTGAACGAAAGATATTTTTGTCGTATGTTTTTCTTAAGCGATTCTTATAAATTCACTAGTTTACTTTTTAGATATAATGATTTATTACCGTTTAATACATTGAATTTACCACTCCTATGAAATGATTACGATTATTCGACTTTAATAACGACATCAAAATCATTGACTGATATAAGTTAATATATTTACTTATACAAGGTTATGCATTTATGCAAATCCGCCTGGCAAGTTACGATTTTGAGCATAAAACTTATGTATTATTTAAGAAAGTGTATCACTGTCTGTAAATATTGCATTTATGAGTTTGTTTTAAAGATTTTAAATATAAGTAGAAGTATTGATGGAAACGAGACGTGACTGTTTACAATTATTAGTTGTTTATATATATATATATATATATATATATTAATTATGTTTTTTATATATTGATAGATATGTATATATGTATTTGGCAAAATATAAAATATGCGTGAGCGTTTGAATGATTTTGGTCACGAAAAACTATTGATATGAATATCAAAATCAATAAGCACCCATTTGTTTATATTTCGAAATGTGTTTCTGATGTCATTATTATTATTATTATTATTTGTAGCAATAATAGTAGTAGTAGTAGTAGTAGTAGTAGTAGTATTAACAGTATACGCTTAATTCGTTACGTCTGTGTTCTTGTCAATAAACTTTTGGTCTATGGCTCTTTCTACAATGTTATTGGATTTGAAGTTTCTCTAATTCAAATAATATTTCAACTTCGGGTATTCATTCATATATATATATATATATATATATATATATATATATACTTATGTTTTTTATATATTGATAGATATGTATATATGTATTTGGCAAAATATAAAATATGCGTGAGCGTTTGAATATATATATTTATATATATATATATGTAGAGAGAGAGAGAGAGACACGTATTTGGGTATATATGGATGGATGTAAGTATGTATATTTGTGTCTAAATTTTTAAGTAATATTAATTTTACATCCGAAACAAACGGTGACTTTCAATTATTTTAAACAGAAATGAAACCGAGTTGATAGTTTTTACAGTCAACATTTAACGAAGATTACATAACAACAAAGAAATGGGTGCTAATTATAAGAGAATGTATAATTTAAAAATATTATTTATGTAGTCAAAGGAACTCGTCGAATACTGGGAAATCAATCAAAATAGAGAATATAAACACAGAAAATAATTCGAACACTGCATTAATATCGGTGTTATTATTGGTAAGCTATTTTTGTTGTTGGTATTTATAGATGCAAGTCTGTAGCTTTACTTTTGCTTTACAAGCCTTATATCTATCTATCTATCTATCTATCTATCTATATATATATATATATATATATATATATGTATTAGACTTTTTAAAGAAGTTTAATAAGTTCTTGGTTAATTTGATCGTAGGAGCGTATCTAAAAATGATAGTTTTTCCGTTTATTTTATATAACTACTCTGTATTTAACTTACCTCTGAGAGCATGTGTTTATTTTTGTGCGTGCGTGCCTGTGTTGATTTGCGTGTGTGCGTGCGGGTGTGCCTGACGCGAGCTTGTGTTTATCTTTGCTTTTCTGTAAGCATCAATTTTTTTATAGAAAAAAAAAAAAGATTTTAATTAGGTTTAGTTAAACTGTAACAGATTCGCCTCGAACTATTAATGATCAGATAAGTGCCTTTGTTTATGCGATGGTTGTTTTGTAATTGTAAGGCCTGAGATTGCAAAAGTTTACGAAAGCTAGTAGTACGTGTCTATGATTGCGCACGTGTAGGTAAGATTTTTACTCTGTTATGTGATATCGACATAGCTTAGTAGCTAGAATAAAAGCGTTGTTACTTTTTTGTTTTCTTGTCTTTGTTTTTAATTCCACTAATTTCTAGGGGAATCTGGATTTTTCAATTTTGAAAAAATCAATCTATTTAAATGATTCGCTTGTTAGATCTGAATGTTTCTGATGAAATGTACATGCATTTAGAATGAAGTGAGCGCGTGTTGTAGAATGAAAATATGGAAATGCACCATATATATATATATATATATATATATATATATATATATATATATATTGATCCAGTGGGATTTATTGCTTTTACTACTGGAGGTAGTATTTGCGGTTGTGAAAGGACAGAAATAAAGTCGTGGTAATATTTTTTTTCGCCTGACCTTCGATCTTTTTCTCGTTTTTTTCTTTTGTAACCAGTAAAAAAAATCCCTTTTACGTATTTCCCGTTAGTTTTGGTTTGGTTATTCGGCAATCAACCTCCGGTTCTTTGATTTCTTTTACCCTGCAATTTAGTAACTTATTCCATGTATCTGATCTTTTGAAATGGTATTGTTGTTTCAAGTGAAATGCTAATCCAAATGACTGACCTGCCTGATATTGTCATATACCAATTTCAAAATGAAGTTCCTGGTAGTAATTTGACTAATTCCAATTTATCCCCAGACCTGATTCGTACTTGACTGGTTATTTGGTTGGTTGGTGCTTTCTTTCTTTTCTTCTTTCTTTTTTTCTTTCTTTTTCTTTTTAGTTGTATGCCCTCTCTTTTCTTTGTACGTTTATTTATTTGTCTCTTTTTTTCTTTCTCTTTTTCTTTCGGCACCTCCTCTTACTTCCGTCGGAGTTTTGGCACTTCTCCCTCTCTTCGTTAGTTTCTTTCGCCAGTCTTGTTTAATAACGGACCGCCTTTAAATTTCGCTCTCCTCTATGCCGGAGAAGTGAAAACAACGCGCCTCTGTTGTAGCGGCAGTGTTGCACGCTGCTGCATTACCCTCTGAGAGTTGCACGCCCGTCCGCCCACCCGCTCGCCCGTCGCTCTTAACAGCATTGATGTCGTTACGAACCGGCTTTTTCAGTCTTCGCTTTTCTTTATCTCCTTTTTGTAAAAGCTTTCATTGCTGTTACCTTTTTCAACGTTTCTTCAATTTCTGTTTGTAACGTGACATTTACAAAAAAATATTTTTTTACCCACAGTCACCCAATTATATCGTGGCCTTGTGACAAACTTTAACTCTGTTAAAAGTTGTCTCGACTTTTGATATCGTGTATTGTTTTCTTTGTACGAAAAGACCTGCTCACACATTAATTCTAACCCTTTCATATTTTTTACCCACAGTCACCCAATTATATCGTGGCCTTGTGGCAAACTTTAACTCTGTTAAAAGTTGTCTCGACTTTTGATATCGTGTATTGTTTTCTTTGTACGAAAAGACCTGCTCACACATTAATTCTAACCCTTTCATATTTTTTACCCACAGTCACCCAATTATATCGTGGCCTTGTGGCAAACTTTAACTCTGTTAAAAGTTGTCTTGACTTTTGATATCGTGTATTGTTTTCTTTGTACGAAAAGACCTGCTCACACATTAATTCTAACCCTTTCATATTTTTTTGGCCCAGTCACCCAATTATATCGTGGCCTTGTGGCAAACTTTAACTCTGTTAAATAGTTGTTTCGAATTTTGATATCCGTGTATTGTTTTCTTTTTACGAAAATGTCTGCTCACACATTAATTTTGACTCCTTCATGAAAACTCGTTTCGAACTTTATGCTGATTCAGCTTTCTTGGTGACTGTCTTTCCTTCATGGTCCAGTAGGATCTTTGTGGAGTATAGAGCCACAGCTTCACTACGTTAGTTATATCTTTGGTTTCTGTAACAAGTGAATAATAGGGGGAAAAATGTCTATCGTTACGTTCAACCTGTTTGAATTGAGAGTTGTCCTTCTCATAAACTGTTTACAACAAAGGCTAGTTATGATGTACATTTTATCACTGCAATCTTAATCTGTTCAAATCTTGGATTACATGCTTACTACCCCACATATCCGCATAAACTGTAACTCTTACTCTGTAACCACCACCTCGAGTGGCTCCTGGGCATTATAAAAAAGAATAAAAAATATCTGGTCTTGTGCTCCTGCTATCTATCTAGGTGTCCTTGACAAAATCCAACGGAGAATCTGTAATGTGATAGATCCCGTCCAGGCAGCTCGGATACAGTCACTTTTTCACCGGCGCAATGTGGCTTCCCTGTGTTTCTTCTACAGATACTTTCACAGCTTCTTCTTCGATGAACTTAGCTTACTGGTGCCCCCTATATATGAATTTACTGGAGCCACAAGATACTAACTAGATCCCACCCTTTTACTGTGAAACCAATAAAATGTAAAAGCAAATTCTACTCCAGCAGCTTCCTTACTCACACTTCCTGCATGTGAAATTTCCTTCCGTTCACTTACTTCCTCGACAGCTACAATCTCCAAGAATTTAAATGTAAAGTCAATAGTCATCTTCTATCTCACTAACCTGCATCCTCTCTCTTATGCTTCTTTCTCCGTCCACTCCATTCTTATCAGTATTCTCATCTTTCTTTTACCCACTTCCTGACACCCCTTGCAACCTGTTACTCTTTCTCATAACATTCCTCTTATGTAAACCTATGCAAAACAATGACAATAAATTGCCTTGCTTGAGGCGATATGATTATAAAAAAAAATAATAAACAGTCTCTACATAGATATTTTAACGATTTTATAAAAAAGATAGTCGACTGGTTTTACATTGCTTTCTCCACTTTTTCATCTTCAGAGTAATCTTTCTCCTAGAGTGGTTGCCAATCAAGACTAGATGACTCAGTCTACCCTGTTCATAGCTGGGAGGAGAATAGATAGATTCCTGTCTATCCTCAGGGCATTAAAAAAAAGTGAATGCAGCGGCTTCGGTCGAATTTCGAACTATATGAGATTATAATCCGACTATATAAGATTATAATCGTTAGACAACGTTCACATCAACCTCAGAGGAAAATAGGTTCGAAACAAAAACAGAAAAAATATTAAATTTTACAAATAAATTAAATCTGGAATATAACAATTAATCCACTCGTCTAATTTTATTTTATTTGCACACTTATGTGCGTTGTGGTGCAGTGGATATCGGCTCGGAACGAGAAATTGGGAAGCCGAGTTCGAATTCCAGTTGAATTCTTTGCATTCACTTACGCGCAAATACCCTTGGAAAGGTATTAATCCGTCTCTTCCTTCCAATTATGGGTTAACTAACAGGACAGATTGGGTTCTATAGCCTTGGTCGGCAACCAGCCTACCGCAGAAAGTAATAGCAACCTACTGTGGGATAATCTTCTGCCCAGTCAATCATGTCTGTTTCGAGACATGATCGCACAAGCGTGTATCACGTATGGCAAGTAACTGACTGACACGTGATAGAATGAAGAAAAAGAACAAAATAGGAAACCTATCTCAATCTAACACGTTTCACTTTTATTAAAGCTTCTTCAGAGACCGAGAGAAAAATGAAAAATAAAGAGACATTATACTGGTATGTTGTGATTTGGGGTTAGCTGATAATTATGAGTTAACCCCAAATCACAAGATACTGGTAAACTGTCATTTTGTTTGTCTATATTTCTGAGGTGAGATAGTATTTACAGTATTTACATTATTCAGACTATTGTTCTAATTTTTTGCCATTTGTACAACGTTTCGGGTTCGGTTCGAAATTCTTATCACCTGAAGAAGGCCGGAGCATACAACGGCCGAAACGTCGTACAAATGGCAACATAAATGAGGACAATAGTCCGAATAATGTAAATACTGTGTCATTTTTTTCATTTTTTTCTATTGGTCTTTTTTTATTATCCTTTATTTTTCTTTATTATACCATCTTGTCGGATTCCGATCCGAATCGTCCACTCCCATTCGTGAATGAAACAAAATTTATGATATATTTTCTTTATGTACCGTGTCTCCTCATGACCATATCCACAATCGGCTGTCCTTTCTATAACGTTTGTCAATCCAACTAAATTGATTATGCGTTGTTTTACCCAATCTTTCTTTGCCCTTTACTGTTCCGAGAGCATCAGATTTTCCAAGCCCTCTTTTCTCATTTTGTGACCCAGAAACCTCAAATGCTTTTTTCTGATGTTAAGTATTAGTTTGTTTTTTTTGTTTCCATTTTCTCCAAAACTTCGTATTTGCCCACATGTTTAATCCATGGTATCCTCAGCATCCTTCTGTAGAATCACATTTCTGCTACTTCAAGATATACGATTTGTGTATATCAATATTCTACACAAGCAATAAAAATGCAACTGTGTACAAATGTACAAAATCGCCACACTTTTGTCATTTCTGATCTCACATCAGCGACCGACATGTTCATTATGCTCGAGTGGTTCTAAAATTTACTCATAAATATTGACAGTTATCGTCTCCTTATTTATGTGCCATGTCACTTCACGACGTAGGAGATCATGGACTTCTATTTGGCTCTGTCTCTTGTCGTTCTCAACATTCTTCCTCTTTGTATCTCTCCCAAATCCCACACTGCTATCAAATTTGCTCCGGTCTATCAAGTAGGTTTCGCGCTGCTTTCCCCTGTCTCTCTTTCCCACTATCCCTCCTGTGAGGTTTGAATTCTTCAGACCTCCCTAATTAATTATATGTCACAGAAACCTCATCTGTCTAAGTTTTCTCCTCGTTTCCATCCTCTCACATACCTCAGGTGCTCAGACCATGGTATCCTCAGCATCCTTCTGTAAAAGCACATTTCTACTGCCTCAAGCCTCTCCTTCATCTTTGAGGAGATCGTCCAACATTCCCTGCTATACAGAAGGACAGGCATCCTATAGCAATCCAGAACTCTCTTCTTTGTTTCCAATGAGATTTTCCTGTCTTTCAGTATTCTAGTTAGCTTTTGAAATGCGTCTTTGGCCATGCCAATGCGTCTTTGGATCTCGACATTGAACTTTTCATCCTCTGTCAGCACGCTTTCCAGATACTTAAATTTCTTTACTTGTTTTATTTTAGTTTCTCCGACCTATGATTGACATTTTGAGGTCTTCTTTTTGCTGATCAACATCTATTCTACTATTTAATCCATAGCTGGGGAAGGCTAGATGGATTTACGCTCTTCTCAGTGTTATTAGCACAAACACTTGCCGAGGCGGGTTGTGATGCACCGATATGCTGAATCTGTTTTTAGTTGGTTTTTTTTTTTGTTTTTTTGTTTTGCTAAGGGGCGTAAGACTAGGATGTCTTTTCACCGGATCTATTCAACTTGTACAGCGTGATTATTCTGAGGACTCTAGATGTTATGCCAGGATTCGTCATCGGAGGCCACAATCTGAACAACATAAGTTTCGCAGATGATGTAGTTTGATAGCAGTCACAGAAAGTAAAACTACAAGCTGAAGAGAGTGACAAAAAAGGACTACAGATAAACTGCAAGAAAACCGAATGCATGGTCATCAGCAAAAAGGGTAGCCCAAAATAGCTAAATACAGGTCGGGAATACTAAAATCAAGCAGGTAGAAAAATTTAAATACCTGGGAAGTCATCTAACCGAAGAGGGAGAGGGCGGCACAGAGATCCGAGGCGAATTGGCATAGCGAAGGACGCATTCTAGAAGCTGAGTCGAGTATTAAGAGACAGGAAAATTTAACTAGAAACAAAAAAAGAGCGTATTGGATTGCAATGTTATGTCAATTCTTCAATATGGCAGTGAATGCTGGTCAATTTTTTCGAAGATGAAGGAAAAACTTGAAGCAACTGTAATGTGGTTCTACAGAAGGATGCTGCGGATATCATGGATCGAACATGTGAGCAATGATGAGGTTTTGGAAAGGATGGAAACTAAAAGGAAAGACAGCTAAAGTTCCTGGGATATGCAATGAGGAAGGAGGGCTTGGAGAACTTGATAGTAACAGGCTAGATGGAGAGACAGGGGAAAACAGCATGTAACATAATCGACGAGCCTAAGCAGGTGGATGGCAGAACGAGGGTTGCATGGTCTAGCAGGAGAATGTGTGCTAAGAGCCACCAGGGATAGGGAGACGTGGAAAGCCATGATCGCCTACGTTCTGAAAGGACAGGTGACATAGAAGAAGATAACTGTCAATTAAAATCGAAGAAAAATTTAATTGCCAGTTATACATAACAAAAACAAAAACAAAAACAAAAAAAAACAGATTTAGTGTATCAGTGTATCAAAGCCAGACTCGGCAAGTATTTGTGCTAATAATCTTGAGAAAAGCGTAGATCCATTTAGTGGATTAATTTTTTTTTTAATCATATCACCCCGAACAAGGCGGTAACGCCACTGACGTGCAGGGGGCTACGTAAAAGAGAAATCCGGAAACCACATCTTAAACAGTGAACAAGTGATGAGCCTCTTTACCTGTTCAATAGTTGTGGGTGGAGTGTGAACCGGGCAATATGTAGTAGAATAAACGTGTTCTTTAGCCTTGGGTAGCAGTCAGTCAAGGATAGAGATTCCTTCCAATTTAAAAACTTGCAGAAGCCAACAGAAAACACTCAACTGTCATCTCTAAGAAGTCATTGTAATTCACAGGTAATAAAGAAAAGACATCCTTGTAGAACCATGATCACCAGTATCCTGTAAAAACCTGGCATTTAAATAAATGAAAATCATTTACATTATTTACAATGTTCAGACTGTTGTCCTCATCTTTGTTGCAATAATGACGACATTTCGGCCGTTGTGCACTCTGATAATTCTTCACGTGGTGTAGTGGATAAAAGTGTTGATTGTAGTAATCGAGTGACTTAACCGAAAGAATTGTGAGTTCAATACCTGGCCAGAACAGAGGTGAACAAAACCTGGAAGAATCGAGTTACTATAGGGAAATACCTGAAACTAAGATATCCAGAAAAGGTATGGGATATGGAACAAGAGCTATTTACTCCGGCGGGCGAAATAAAGGGTTCGGTTCGAAATTCCAATCCCCTGAAGAAGGCCGGAGCTTACAACAGCCGAAAGCTTGTGAATATGACAACAAAGATAAAGGCACCAGTCCGAGCATTGTAAAAAGTGTAAATATTCACAATACCACATTTCAGAAATATAGACAGACAAGCAGTGTGTGTGTGTATTTTTTCAGCCCTTTTATTTTAGTTTTTGCTTCGGGTTTGGCTCTAAGTAAGTATAATTGTAGTTCTTAGTCTCAGCCATGATACCATTTACTCAGAGGACTAATTGAGCTTTCAAAATTCAGTTAGCGACAAAAAAAACTTATTCGATATCGATACCAGGAAATCAAAATTTGACTTACATCCATTCATTTTTCTTTCAGTCTACGGTTTCGCTTCAACTGGAAACCACTATTGCTTTTTAGTCTTTCATGCCAACGTCCAAAGAGTCTGAGCTCCAGGACCATGGATTAGTTTTAAAGCTTTCATTACACCCGAGCAACACCGGGCTATGCTGCTAGTCATATATCAGTAGATTTATTTTATAAAGCTTTCTAAAATTTTTATACGAATATTTTGAGGTCGGCCTTTTAGTTAAAATATCGTCCTGGGTAGGACTATAAACTACATATACAGCACCACTGCCTTTGATCTGGTGATTGACGATTTCGGGGAACGTGAAGCCATTTCTTAGTTACTGTTGTTCCCAGGTTCACTCTGAACTGGAGTATGGCGCCTTTTAGGGTTCCAGCTATAGGCAGATCGTAAACCCCCAAAGAAATCAATGATACGTTTTTATAATAAAATGACCGGCAATACATTTTTATAGCAAAATTTCAATCAATGCAACACTAAAAAATATAAAAATAATAAAGGGTTCTATTCGAAATTCTTGAAGAATGCCGGAGCGTACAACGGCTGAAACGTCATACAAATGGCAACAATGATGAGAACATTAGTCCGAATAATGTAAAATCTGTAAATCCTACCTCATTTCAGAAATATAGAAAAATGCACAAATAACTTGACTTGAAATTTGTTCGTCTAAACGTCAGGAAAACGCTGGATAGTGAACTTGTATAAGTAAGGATTAGCCTCAGTGACTGTCGTTGAAAAATTCTTTAGAATCTAGACCCACAAATTGTTGCTCGTGAATTCTCCGTTTTGTGACTTTTTAAATATCAAACTGTTCGCTTGGCATAAAGCGAATGCTAGCAAAAGAGTAAAGAGAGTCACTACTGCTGAGCTGGAGTCGCACTGAGTGTTTCCTTTGTGTGCAATTTTATTGTTGTCTATATTAAATCTACCATACGTAAAAGTATTGTTTATTTATCTCGGGAATTCGTCAATTAGTATCTGCGTGAGGGTCTATGGATTTGGAGTTCTTTCTTCAAACGTAGATATTCTGGCGATATTGAAAAATACTCTCGGTTGTTTTATCTTGGGTGGAACACTTATATACATTTGGACCATCCATGTCTGCAGATCCTAAGTGCACCGACTGTTTATATGTCGGTAGTAGGCACTGAGAACACCTGAAGCGCAAATTTGTACTTTCCAGGTTAACCAGCTGAGGTACCCGGCTTCACTGACACTCTTGTGTGACACTGTATGCAAAATCTGTTTTGATAACTTTAAGGTGAGACCAGTGCATACTGGGGTCACAGATCGACTCTCTCTCGGATAAAAGTTTCCTCATTGACCTTAAATTTTTCCCAGGCTATCTGGAATTCCCAGGTACAAAGCAGATACTCCAATTGTTACGGAGATTAAACACTCAAAGGCTTATCTCGGGTATAGATATTTGCTAAAATATTTTACTAATTTCAGAACATCACGACTAAACCAAAAATGTTTACGCATCTATCCAGAATTTCAAGAACTAGTGGCAATAACCAAAACGATAATTTTAGCGATTTCTCAGCTAAATATGGAGTTCTTATAATTTAAAAAAATCCTTCTCCATTTGCTAGTGAGGATTTTTAGCATACGAATAAATCTACCTTGGATATAGAGATATTTTATGCATTAGAATTCTCGGCGGCAATCGTACTAAAAGGGCTACTCCGAATTCGGATCTAGGAGAAGACAACAGCAAACTATTGTATTATCTTCGCCAAGAAGTCATAGTAATTCACATATAACAAAGAAAATAAATCTCTTGAATGTCACGAAAAATACATCGTATGAAAAAAGCGTTTAGCTTTATGAATAAAATTTGTTCATCTTTAAATGATTGTTCTGTGTATATCATGTAGATATATTTTTCTTCGGCTACAGATGTTTTCAGGCAAACATTTAAATAGATAAATATTGGCAAGGAAGAAAGAAAAACGTATTCCTTTTGTTACAATACTGCATGGTATTGGTAAAATTAACCGTTTTTTTTTGTCATATATTGAACGGTAATGTTGATTTTAACGGTTTCTTTGTTCAAATAAAGCATGGTAATGTTATTATTTGACAGTCTCTTAGTTCCTATAGTGCATTCCAAAGGCAATATTAACCATTTCTTTGTTTCTATGGTAATATTAAACGATCTGTGTTTCTATATTGGATGGTAATGTTAATGTTAACACTTTCAGTGTTTCTATATTGCATGCCAAAAGCAATATTAACAGTTTCTTTGTTTCTATATTGAATGCCAAAAGCAGTATTAACAGTTTCTTTGTTTCTATATTGAATGCCAAAAGCAATATTAACAGTTTCTTTGTTTCTATATTGCATGCCAAAAGCAATATTAACAGTTTCTTTGTTTCTATATTGCATGCCAAAAGCAATAATAACAGTTTCTTTGTTTCTATATTGCATGCCAAAAGCAATATTAACAGTTTCTTTGTTTCTATATTGCATGCCAAAAGCAATATTAACAGTTTCTTTGTTTCTATATTGCATGCCAAATGCAATATTAACAGATTCTTTGTTTCTATATTGCATGCCAAAAGCAATATTACAAGTTTCTTTGTTTCTATATTGCATGCCAAAAGCAATATTAACAGTTTCTTTGTTTCTATATTGCATGCCAAAAGCAATATTAACAGATTCTTTGTTTCTATATTGCATGCCAAAAGCAATATTAACACTTTCTTTGTTTCTATATTGCATGCCAAAAGCAATATTAACAGATTCTTTGTTTCTATATTGCATGCCAAAAGCAATATTAACAGATTCTTTGTTTCTATATTGCATGCCAAAAGCAATATTAACAGATTCTTTGTTTCTATATTGCATGCCAAAAGCAATATTAACAGTTTCTTTGTTTCTATATTGAATGCCAAAAGCAATATTAACAGTTTCTTTGTTTCTATATTGAATGCCAAAAGCAATATTAACAGTTTCTTTGTTTCTATATTGAATGCCAAAAGCAATATTAACTGTTTCTTTGTTTCTATATTGAATGCCAAAAGCAATATTAACAGTTTCTTTGTTTCTATATTGAATGCCAAAAGCAATATTAACAGTTTCTTTGTTTCTATATTGAATGCAAAAAGCAATATTAACAGTTTCTTTGTTTCTATATTGCATGCCAAAAGCAATATTAACAGTTTCTTTGTTTCTATATTGAATGCCAAAAGCAATATTAACAGTTTCTTTGTTTCTATATTGAATGCCAAAATCAATATTAACAGTTTCTTTGTTTCTATATTGAATGCCAATGTGGATATTAGCCGTTTATTTGATCCTTTATTACATGAGAATGGCAATTTTAACTGATTATTTGTTCCTATATTGCATGACAATGAAAATATAAGTCATTTCTTTATTCCTATATAGTATAGTGCTGGTAATATTAACCGTTTCTTTGTGCCTGTATCTCATGGTAATGGTAATTGTAACCATTACCTTGTTTTTATATTACGTGAAAATGGTAATTCTAACCGTTTTTTGTTCCTATATAGCATGGTGATGGTAATATTAAGCGTTTCTTTGTGCCTGTATCTCATGGTAATGGTAAATGTAACCTTTACCTTGTTTTTATATTATTTGAAAATGGTAATATTAACTTTTTCTTTGTTCCTATATAGCATAGTGATGGTAATATTGTGCCTGTATCTCATGGTAATGTTAAATGTAACCTTTACCATGTTTTTATATTACGTGAAAATGGTAATGTTAACCGTTTTTTTGTTCCTATATAACATGGTGATAGTGATATTAACCGTCTAAATATATTTTGTCGGCTATTTATATTTATGTTTACTGCCTAAAATTGAAATAAATGAATATTATCATCGATGACAGAAAAACGTATTTTCTATTATTCTTATATTGCAAGGTATTAAAAGATATTCTGCATTTATTGACCAATGAGGGCTACTGATGGAAGTAATTTTTTTTTCTAAAATTTTCAGGAAAATATTTTTTGGCAAATCCACTCTTATTCCTCTTTTCCGTATTGACAGGGGATTCTGCTCTAAACTTTGGTGGAAGTCAACATTTTGATTATGTCATTATTTTCAATTTGTGTAACATGTGGTATCAATTATAATTTTAGTTATTTTTTTAATGTATTCACGTGATGTTGTTTCTGTTATTTGGTACAGTTCTTTGTGACTCTGTAGCTTTGGTCTAACAGGTCTGAAGAAGGATTATCCACTTTAAGACATACAGAGTTTATTTGCACTAATTCTTAAACCCGCCCTGAACGTGATATATAAAACAGCGCCCGCTATCACTTTAACAAAGATGCGAAACAGCCAAATCCCACTACCGCACACACTTATATAAACCATAAACACACACACACATACATACAGTAACATACTTACAGGTACACACACATACTCACAACAATTAACGGCAGCAGTAGCATCGAGAGAGAACCATTAGTTTAAAGGTATGGTCCACCAGCGAAAAATTAAGCTCTCCTATCATTCTGAAGGTGAGATTTTCATCTGGAAATATTAATGAATAATAAATAAATAATACCCAACACCTTCTTTATCTTCCTTTATTATACTAAACGCGTTGTGATAGCTTTCAAATACCTACCCATACACCATATATATATATATATATATATATATATATATATATATATATATATATAATAATAATAATATTTATTAATAAATTATAACATTGATATGTTATAATATCACTACAAAAAGTAGCTATTTTGTTTCGACACTTTTTGTGTCTTTTCAAGTGATGTTGTTATTTCGAAATAACAACATCACTTGAAAAGACACAAAAAGTGTCGAAACAAAATAGCTACTTTTGTAGTGATATTATAACATATCAATGTTATAATTTATTAATAAATATTATTATTATTATTAGCTCTACTTTGTATTGAGCACTTTTTTAAAAATAGTGTTTCTTTGGATGGAGAATATTATTCTACCCATACTTGTATATATATATATATATATATATATATATATATAGCTTAGAAAGTAGCGACTCCGGCGAACACCAAATCGGTCGAGTTTCGATCTCGGCCAGAAGCAAGTGGATGTGTCTAGCCACAATGATGAGCTGTGATACAGCGAAACGGGCTTGTATATGGATAATTAATATATATATATATATATATAGTCATCCGCAGACAGATCTGTTTCGCTGTATCACAGCTCATCAGTACGTTAGACCCAGGATGAAACCCGACCGAATTGGCGTCAGTCGGCGATTCTACCTCTGGGCTAAGAGCGTTCGGTAGAAGAAGGCAGACTTTTTAGCGTGTATATTATCATTAGCCAGAGTGCTATAATTCATTTTACTGAATGAGCGATTCGTACATGCCAGAGTAAGTACTGTTTTTCAAAGTTTATCATTCTTCCAGAGTGCTCAAACAGAGTGTGAGAGCGTAATAGATAGATAGATAGATAGATAGATAGATAGATAGATAGATAGATAGATATCAGATTTTAATTAGCACCTGAGTTATGCTACCGGCGAGGAAAAAATGTGTATTTATTATTAATATAATTTGTAGCTCCATTATTCTAAATTGAGTGCCAATAAAATAGTCCTGGATATAGAAATATACAATGTCTGTGGAATTTCACCGACAAGCTCTGTATATTTTGTTTTTCATGGAAACTTTACCCAACTTTTAATAACTTTGACATCCGGATCAAAATTTTGGATAAAGTCTCCAAAGGTTAATAATTTTTCGAGTACTATGCGTCGTATCGGTCATTATCAGGAACTAAATTTTGTTGATATTGTAGACAAAAATTTGGTACCTATAACGTTATTCGAAAATTGGTAAATCTAGGGCAGTAAATATCAACACTTGTCTGTTAAATTTAATACAAATGAAACTGAATTCCTATTGACTATATATATATATATATATATATATATATATATATATATTAAAAACAGAAATAGATGTTGTTCCAGCGAGAGAAATTGGTATAAAACAAGTGCGAAGAGTCGTGGAACTTTTGTTTAAAGTGAAAGATTATTATTATTATTATTATTATTATTATTATTATTATTATTAATTGGTTTTGGGATGATATATCAAGTGTCCATAATTCAGGCGTATAAACTTGTGTTTGTACATCTCGAGATCCGTTTGTTTTTTGTCATCTTTGGACTAGAAACACGTGTAGCGTCACACATATCATTATGAACAGTTAATATGTCATACAAAAAGCAAGTAATATTTATAATAAGAATAACAATAAATCTACATTTTAAAGACAACGTTCACGGCTCCTCGTACTTTGTTCTTATATATATATATATATATATATATATATATATATATATATATATATATATATATAGTTTAGGTTAACTTTCCGGTTTCTTTTACACTTCTCATTCTCTTTCACTCTGAGTAGCCAGTCTTAGTGACATTTATCACCTTGCTTGAGGCGAATCATATATTTTTATTAAACGCTATCTCGTTCTCTCTCCCTAACATCTTTTTTTACTTTCCAGCAGTCTGACTGACCAACGTAGAGTATCTTGGAGTTGACATCCGTTCTTACGCGTGCTCTCTGATTACATGTTGCGTGTGTATATATGTTTATGTATGTATGTGTGTGTATTCGCCTAACTGATGTAATGATGAATTTTTTCTTTAATTTTTCACTTTCAAGGGAGTGATCTTTATCTTCATTTCTGTTTTTGATTTTTTTTGTGGGGTTTTTATTTGTGAATTTAATTTGTGTAAAATCTTCTGTACAATAAAGACGGAAGCTGATGATGGTTCGCCTTAAATAGGCTTACACTTCCGCTTAACCATGGAATAACGTGTCTGTCTGAATTTTTACACACACACACACACACACACACACATATATATATATATATATATAAATTGGGGTCAAGACACAGCAGCGACAGTTTGCTTCATGCCTAAATGCAATAATCAGGTATGTCGATTGTGTTGTTTAAGCATGAAACACACTGTTCCCACAATTTGACCTCAATGCCCGCATTTATATTTACACACGGTCCTTGATATGTAATACTTTAACTCATAGATATAGCATAGCGTAAAACTATGTTATTATCAGATAAAGTAGAAATACTTCAACGATGGGAAGAATATATAAAAGATCTTTTCCACGACAAGAGAGAGCAACCGATAATACACAAAAAGGAGGACGGTCCAAAGTGGAAGCTGCAATGCCCAAACTGAATAGAAACAAAGTAGCTGGATCAGACGGCATTGTAACAGACCTGCTGATAGCCCTGGAAGAATTCAGCATAGAGAAAATTACAGAAATAATAAATGAAATTTATGAGAGTGGTGTAATACCAGACGACCTAAGCAAGTCGATTTTAATAGCCAGGTGCGAACTCCACCGAACAATCAGTTTAATGAGCCACATTACAAAACTGATCGTCCGAATCCTGATGAATAGAGCGATAAGCAGAATCAGGCCAGAGATAATACAAGAAAGGTACGGGTTCGTTAAAAATCCTGGAACAAGAAACGCCATATTTATGATTAGGATGCTCTCCGAAAGGGCAATACAAATGAAGAAGGACTTGTACCTATGTTTTATCGATTATGAAAGACGTTCGACAAAATAAGCCATAAAGAAGTGATGGAGATGCTCAGCAATCTCGACATATTTTAGAAAGACTTATGAGTAAATCAAGAATCTCTACTGGCAGCAAACTGCCTGCATCCCGACAGGTAACGAATTCAGCCGATATACAAAGTTACAAAGAGACAAGTATGCGTCTTTTCACCGGATCTATTTAACTTGTACAGCGAGACAATTCTGAGGACCCTAGATGTTATACCAGAATCTGTCATCGGAACACACTATTTGAACAACATAAGACAGTGCTGATAGCAAACACTGAAAGGAAACTACAAAATCTCCTATAGAAGGTAGCTAAAGAGAGTGACAAGAAAGAACTACAAATAAACTGTAAGAAAACCAAATGTATGGTCATCAGCAAAAAGGGCAGCCCAAAATGCCGAATACAGGTGGGGGATACTAAAATCAAGCAAGTACAAAAATTTAAATACCTGGGAAGTCTTGTAACAGAAGAGGGAAAGTGCGACACAGAGATCTGAAGGAGAATTAGCATGGCGAAGAACGCATTCTTGAAGCTGAGTCGAGTATTAAGAGACAGGAAAATTTCACTAGAAACAAAAAAAGAGAGTACCGGATTGCTATGTGATGTCAGTTCTTCAATATGGCAGTGAATGCTGGAAAAACTTGAAGCAATTGAAATGTGGTTCTACAGAAGGATGCTGCGAATATAATGGGTCGAGCATGTGAGCAATGATGAGGTTTTGAAACGAATGGAAACGAAAAGAAAAATTTATATTGAACACCAGAAAGAGACAACTAAAGTTCTCGGGACATGCAATGAATAAGGAGGGCTTAGAGAACCTGATACTCACAGGCCAGATAGAGGGCTTAGAGAACCTGATACTCACAGGCCAGATAGAGGGAAGGAAAGACAGGGGAAACAGCATGTAACATACTGGGCCTGAAAAGGTGCATGACAGAGCGGGGGTTGCGTAGTTTAACAGAAGAAAGCATGCTAAGATCCACCAAGGATAGGAAGACGTGGAAAACTATGATCGCCTACGTCCTGAAAGGACAAGTCCCTTAGAAGAAGAAGGAGAAGAAGAATATATATATATAGTAATTTTTTTTATTATAAATTTATAATAAATACATAACAGAAGAGCCGTTGTGTTTCGGTAATATTTTATTATCACCTCGTCAGGTAATGAAATATTTTTTTCTGTTAGGAACCATTATATATACAGAAACTTAACAACAACAAAGTTTTTACTATATTTAGACAATTAAGGGGGATTATTTTAGGGGATTTGTGTGAATGAACCAATAGAAACCCTGGTCATGATGGATAGAAGGAATTTGATTGTAAGGGTAAGGCCGTGTCAGTCAGTCTGTTGAGTGCAATATGTAATATACGCTTGGACGATCATATCTCGAAAGAGAGATGACTGACTGGGCAGAATATTATCCCCCACTAGGTTGCCATTACTTTCTGCTGTAGACTGGTTGCCAACCAGTTTACAGCAGACTCTAGAACACAATCTGTCCTGTTATTTAACCCATAACTGGAGGGAAGAGACGCAGTAATACCTTTCCCAATGGTATTTTTTACGGAAGTGAATGCAACGAATTTGACTGGAATACGAACTCGGCTCTCCGATTTCTCGTTCCGAGTAGAGAATTGAAATAACTTGAAAACTCAGACGTTTTCAGTGTCAGTGATGAAATAATTGAATGTATACATATGTATCATTGACATGTCTGAAAAACATCCCGTGTACTCGTGAAACGATTACAGGATTTTTTAAAAAGTTATTTTTCATTTAAAGTTGTCAAAAAGTGACAAAAACAGGAAAACTTTTTAAAAACACAATGCACGTCAATGTAGTTGACATAGTGTGTAATCTATCTCTTACCCAAATCAAATTTATTATCAAAAGATGGTAGAATCGATAATTTTATGCAAGGGGGTAGATTATGGATTATCTCGTTATATTATATTAAAAATCTATAATTTAAGGTATATCTTAGAAAGAAAGAGGAAAAAATTACTTGAAAGATCAATTCAGACAAGATTAAAAATTAGCAGAGCCAGAGCGCTAAAGAAAGCTTACAAAAACCCCCATCAGTTTTACTTCCAGTTAATTTCTTTGAATGTGCAATCAGAATAAGTTATTTGGAAAGTCGAATCGGCTACCAAAAGTGTATTTTGGCCGTGTATATATATATATATATATATATATTAAGGCGGAATGTCTTCATTCAAGCATGCTTTTTAAATAATATATTATGACTATTATTTATAATAATATCTTAGACAGAAATTACTTCCCTCTGTTTGTTTCGCAGGTATAATTTTGGCAATTTAATAATTTGCAAATATTCCTGTAAAAATAGAAAACATTGCCCATGTAAAGATTTACAACCTCTGTTTTTTTAATATTTTCCATTTTATGGTAAGCGTTTTATTTATTGGTTTATTTTAATGGCCAATAATAAGTAGAAACTGATGTGTTATTGCGCTAAGTCTTATAATTAAAAGATGAGATGTGCAAATAATGGCGGGTTTTAAAAGGGTTCTTTGTACAATTGAAATACTTTTTTGTTACTGTAGGATTTTTATGGCAGAAATAGCGCATCGATAGACTATAGAGTTAGACATTTCTGTTGTAATGGACACTCAATAAGTTGGCAACAATTGCAAGTATTGTTATTGTGATCATTCATTTTTAGGATGCTGTTGATTGCTTAGGTTGTTGTATCGGTTTAAAAGTCTATTACGTTTTTGATAACCTTATCAAGGTTATTCATACAGTTATAGCTCGATTTAAGAGTATTTCTGTTTAAAATTTTGCTAAGGAGGTTATTTTTAGATAAGTGCTTCTCGACTAATTTGATGAATTTATGCCCTAGCTTAGCACTCATCATTTGGTTAAATGGAGGTCAATATCAAATGATTTTTCTCTTTCTATTGTTATGCCGAGTCAGTTATGTCTCTTTCGAGACATGATCGCCCAAGCGTGTTTAATGTATGACATTTAACTGACTGATTATTATTGTTGTTATCATTATCATTTTTATGTTTAAGGTCAGCTCATTTGTAGCTACTGCTTTTGAGAGAAGTTTTTACGTGTTTATAAAAGATATTACTGGAGAAGTTACAGATTCTGTTTTCAATAGAGAAGGGTTTATGTTTGATTACTGATGGAGGGTGGTGAAATTAAGTAGGGTGAGTCAGTATAATATTTACCCAACTCCCCCAGTGGAGGGAGATGTGACACAAGGTCTTTTTTAAGGTGGGGAACCCGACCGCGTACGGACGGGCGAAGGAACAAAAATTCCCCAGTTCCCTAAACCGCTGGTTGAGCTGGCCCCGGTGACGAGAAGCCAGTTCACCCCTTTGCAGCATTGGGATGGCGCGGCTGAGGGACACTATTCCCGGGACCGGGCATCTACTCAATGTAATTTTTCTTAGATGCAACCCTACCCTCGCGGACAGAGATAGAACTGAGCCGCCCTCTGTCTTCGAGAAAAGAGACGCAACTGAAAGATGATTTTTGGTCACTACCCGACACAAAAAATTGTCAAGTACGTATTATCGACTAGATCAAGTGTTACACCTAGGAAGTCTACTTTTTTTTAGATTAGTTTTTATAGTAACTTTAAGCTTTTCTGTTCCCTTTGTATATTCTAATCCTATTGGCTTTAACATTAATGGAAAAAATGGTAAAAATTGTGTTGTTGTTAATTTTCTATATATAATAATTCCTAACAGAAAAAATAACACTGCCTGACGAGGTGCAAATAAAATAATATCGAAACACAACGGCTTATGTGTTGCAGTAAAATATGTTTTTATTATAAATTTATAATAAAAATATTACCTTATACTGCTCTACTAAGTTTTGAGTATTCTTAAAATAAGTAAATCACTACAAACAGTAAACTGCTAAAACATTATTTTGTACTATATATATATATATATATATATATACGGTACTGTGCAAAAATATTAGGATAAAAAATATTTTATATTTTATGAGGCATATTGACACAAAATAAACAATTTACTTAAGTAATTTTATTTGATTTACTCAACAAATGTTTTAACAAGAAAAATACTTGTCAGAAAATTCAATATTTAGTATAATAGCCGTTTGCTTTGATCACAGCTTCATTCTGTCAGGCATTGACATCACAAGCTTCTTCAATGTATCTAATGGTATCTCCTGCCAAGCAGCTTATATTTGTTCCCAAAGATTGTCTTGCAAACTAACATGAGATTTATCATTTTTTATCCAAAATATCCCATAGCTGTTCAATAGAATAGTTTCAAAATAACTTGTTTAATAGAAAATAGGAAAAATGAAATATAACTTCTTTTTAATACATTTCCTTTACACCTAGTTTTAAATAATCAATATTTATTAGCAATTTACTTGGCCTTTCACCCTGTATTTGAATTTCAGTGAGGTTTTTGGGAAAATCACCCTTGTCCTAATACTTTTGCACACTACCGATAGTGTGCAAAAGTGTTAGGACAGGGGTGATTTTAAACTTTATTTTGATGCCTCATGAAAGATAAAATAGTTCTTGTCCTAATACTTTTGCACAGTACTATATATATATATATATATATATATATATATATAAAGAGAGGAGAAAGAGATATAAAAATCTTAATCATTTTTTTTCTATAATTTTTATTTTACCCCAACGAAAATCACCATCCCTACAATTACAGTTACACTGAGTTCGTTTCGCAATTCAGCCCTGAGGATGATCTCGGAAGGGATCGAAAGTACATGGGTTAACAAGTGATGAATTCCAACTTTGCATTAAGAAGCTAATTAGAAAACTAAAACGGATTATTAAATACCCTTAAATCGAGCTATAACTGTATGGATAACCTTGATAAAGTTATCAAAAACGTAATAGACTTTTAAACCGATACAACAACCTAAGCAATCAACAGCATCCTAAAAATTAATGATCACAATAACAATACTTGCAATTGTTGCCAACTTATTGAGCGTCCATTACAACAGAAATGTCTAACTAACTCTATAGTCTATCGATGCGCTATTTCTGCCATAAAAATCCTACATTAACAAAAAGTATTTCAGTTGTACAAAGAACCCTTTTAAAACCCGCCATTATTTGCACATCTCATCTTTTAATTATAAGACTTAGCGCAATAACACATCAGTTTCTACTTATTATTGGCCATTAAAATAAGCCAATAAATAAAACGCTTGCCATAAAATGGAAAATATTAAAAAAACAGAGGTTGTAAATCTTTACATGGGCAATGTTTTCTACTTTTACAGGAATATTTGCAAATTATTAAATTGCCAAAATTATACCTGCGAAACAAACATAGCTTCTGTAGGAGATTTGTAGTTTCCTTTCTGTCTAAGATATTATTATAAATAATAGTCATAATATGTCTATATTATTTAAAAAGCATGCTTGAATGAAGACATTCCGCCTTAATATATATATATATATATATATATATATATATATACACGGCCAAAATACACTTTTGGTAGTCGATTCGACTTTCCAAATAACTTATTCTGATTGCACATTCAAAGAAATTAACTGGAAGTAAAACTGATGGGTTTTTTTGTAAGATCTCTTTAGCGCTGTAGCTCTGCTAATTTTTAATCTTGTCTGAATTGATCTTTCAAGTAATTGGTTCCTCTTTTTTTCTTTGTGTCCTACCAGAAGTGCATACAACATGTAATCATTTTTGGTTTTGTCATTATTTGTTAATTTAGGGTCTCTGGGGTATTTGAGAATTGAAACTTTTATGAAAAATTTCTTGTTTGAAATAATTTTTTCATTTTTCAGGTAATATATTTAATCTAAACTTATTTATGAATGGAATTTTGTCTCTGTGTGTGTTTATGTGTGTGTGTCCGTTACCAATAGACTCTGAAAAGGCTGAACCGATTTTCTTGAACGTTTAGACAGTTGTACTATAAGCGTCTGCGAGTGTTCTTAGCTTTCATTACACCCGAGCAACGCCGGGATATACTGCTAGTATATTAATATATTAGAATGTTAGTTAAATATCTCATTGTTAAAAAGATCTCTTGGTAGCCGATTGGACTCTACAAATAAATATTCTTCTTGTATAATCCAAGAAATTAATTTAACTGGAAGTGAAACCGATGGCTTTTACAAAAATCTTTTTTTAGAGGTATGGCTCTGCCATTTTTATTTCTTCGAGAAATCTGTCATGGATATCTTGACTTTAACAAAGTCAAATCTTAGTAAAGTTTTAATTTTAATTTTCAATTTTTTTATATCGCAGTAAATCGGATTTTCTATCGCCTGGTAAATAAACCTTTCTTCTCTTGAACAGGAGTACAGTCTAATCCCTTTTTTGTTAATGAAGAATTTTCCCGTGCCTTTCCTCTCATAGATCCTTAATAGTGCTGCTATCACAAGCTTTTGCGATATGTGTGGTGGGTAGCAACTTCTCTTCATATTAAGGGTATCGGGTTGGCAGTTTTCTGCTAGCTACTTGCCGACTGATAATTTGGAGGCCGAACACTTTTGTAGCGTTTAAACTGGCTGCTCTGATCAATAGTTGCATAATATGGATGTTTTTACAATGCCATGTCGGGCATGGAATAGTGTCCCTGCAATCACCTCCGGCTTGCAACCCCGAGGTCACACTATATTTAATCTGCAACAGTTCCCTTTCCTGCACATGTTACATTTTACGATCGACTGCTGCGACTATTCTAAGCAGTTTCCTCCCAATATATCACTTCATGACTATAAGCAACCAATATAAAACTAAACCAATCTAAAAAACAAACATCTCTTTCTCCAAATTCATGGTATTTGTTCCAACTTCTGCAGTGTTGAATCATTCTTCTTTGAAAAGTCCCCGAAAATCCTCGTTCTCTGGGAAACTAATCTTATCTTTGTAATCACTTCTTCTAGTTTCTCGATTCCTGGCTATCTTTCCCCCTTAGAAAGAAATCTAATGTTGGGGCTTTATGCTAATTTTGAATAATTTCTCTGTTGAATCTCACCTGGCATAAGGCCACTTCCAAAAGGAACTTCTTACCAAAATCATTATTTTATAAGTGTTGAAAATCATTCATTAAACAATCAAAGAGAAAGTGAAATGAAATTGACAAAACATTAATTTGCATCGATACTGTGTATTAACAAATATTTAATAAGAACACGTAATAAACATAGGTGTTGAATAATATGTGAATTTGGTTGTTCGTAAATGTCTCCTATAGACTGTGAGACAATTAGTGTTACCGATTTTAACGTAAGTTTGAATGTTCATTGGTGTTGAAAGAATATTCAGCGTGTTAAGAAAATTATGTAAGAAACTGATGCTGAAAAGAATTGTTCAGATATGAGAGTTCATGAATAATGTTCATGGTGTAATTTTGCAAAAGAGAGTTTGAAAATCAATGCGAGTTGGACTTTAAGTCTCACGGAGTTTTGACATGATGTGTGCTTGGGAAAAGTCAGTGCCAACTGTCTGAAAAATACGCGGCAAATTGTATATATAGGGGTTCAAACACCATCACAATTTGGTGGTAAAAATTTTGTTCACTTACCTTGATTTTTGATTGGCTATCTCAGCCCAATCAGCAACCTTCTTATATTTATTCGAATATACAATGATTACATACCGAACAGTACATACAATTGCGTGATTGTGTAAGTGTGTGTTTGTGTGTGCATGATTTGAAAGTTTATGTCCGCAAACATCTCCCGGTGGGTAGGGAACTCTCTGTTGAATTTCCGGACCATTCTTACATGTGTCTCAGTTTCTCTCTCTCTACTAAACTCAGTCAGTTTTATCTTCTTTCTCTACCCATCCCTTTTCTTCTATTACTCTTGCATGATATATTGTATTTTTGATAATATATACAAAGCCATCTCCTTACATCGATTTGCAAATATGTTTGTGTTCGGTGAATTTAAGGCTCATTATGCAAAGTGGCTTAAACACACTGTCACTGACCTTACTGGTACTCAAACCCTGATCTTCTAAATTACTCAATTTCTTACGCAACTGTTGGGCTTCCACATGCGTTTTCCCAAGAACTATGAAGGACTAGCTTCTTTTCAAGATCTCTTCTATAAATATCTCTGACATATCTGTGACATATGTCGTACTATGCAGCCCCCTTAGCCGCTCTGATGAAGCGGTTGTCTCTGTAAACATCTCTTTTCGCTCCCCACCAGCAAAGAACCTCCTACCAACAGAATATCTTTCTTTTATCAACATTCGTTCCGTGATGACCCTCGGAATGAAGCTTTTAATCTTCCTATTAAAAAATGTGTCGTTGCTGTCTCCTGTATGAGAACCGACATCAATGTCTAAACTCCAGAAAGGAAATTCCAAGTTAAAATTATGTTCATCTTCTTAGTTCTCTCTTGCATTCACGGCCGGTATTATTCACAGGCATCGGTACTTTCGGCTGACGAATACAATAGACGTGTCTTTGTCTTTGTTCATAATGGTTTCAAAGGTGTCCGAAATGAAGCAAAATTATTGTTTGCTGATGTAATGAAACAAAGTAGAGCATCTCGTAAGTTTGGTTCGAGAGATTATTGTCGTCTCTGCAAGAGTGTGCTGAACAACAGCAAATCTTCAATCCCTTCTCTATACAATAAATTCAAGACCTAAAATCTTGCAAGCAACGTTGAATGCATTCTTATAAAATTCTTTTCCAATTCAACGCTTGACTCGTCTGGGGCATACACAAACGATTTCTCACCTAGCACAGAGGGTCAACTGAGTGATATTTGTATAACCACGTCTGTGGTCTCGAACATGGTTTTTAAACTAGAATCCTATAAGGCAAGCGGAGATGATAGTATACCAGCTGTTTACATAAGAAATGTGTTCCTGAGCCAGCTTTATTCTTCTCCAATCTTTACAATTATTGCCTCTCTGCTTTCTGTTTTTCAGCTTGAAAATTTCTGTTTTTAAGAACACTGGAGAAAACCGACCCCTATAGCTATCGCCCTATTATTATCTTACAGACTTTCAGCAAAGTATTCGAGGCTCTAATCAGTGCTAATGTGGTTATGCATCTCAGCTCTCACGACCTACTTTCATACAAACAAGCTCCATCCAGTCTATCGCTGCTGTGATAACGGCCATCATTGAATATGTTTACCAAGCTTTTGGTAATAACGGCGATTCTCTAGCTGCAGCTCTAGATATCTTGAAGTTGTTTTACAGGGTTTTTCATGCTGGCCTTCGACGAAAAGGTTAGCGTCTGATGTACAGCAGGACCGTGGTTTGATTTAACCCGATCGTAAAATGAAGGTCGTTTTGAACAGGAACGATTCCAGATTCTTTCACACAAACGCAGGTGTTCTCGAAACCTTTATCCTAGGTTCTATGCGGTCTTTGATCTTCACCAATGATCTTAGTGGTGCCATCAATTCCCAAGTATGGATTTATGAACCACTTTTTACTCTTGTCTCAAAAGAAAATCTGTCAGAGATGACAAAAAAATGGCTGATGCTACTGAATAGAAACTCAATCAATAGTTAAATGTGACAAGGAATGGCTTGCAAATTTTAATGCCTCTAAAACAAAACTGCTCTCCTTTAACCACCAAAGAGAAATCTTCCTGTTTATTACCAGCATGGCTGATGCTAGTCTATTGAAAAGCAGCATTCTCTGTCTCCTTGGATAACTTTTTAACCGACTTGAAGTGGAACGGTTGCATCGAATTAATAGCTACATTTACTGCAAGTAAAGCTGAACCATTGTGTCGGGCCAGAAAGTTTTAGTCAGAGACTATCTTGCATAGTTATAAATCTATTCATCGTCCGTACATTGAATACTGTTACCATATCTGATCGGATGTTCCTGCTATTCATCTCGAAGTTCTTGACAAAATCCAAAGAAGGATATTCAATGTAATCGTTACCTGGCTTTATACTTATATTATCTGACACGTTTATGTATATATACATGCAAGTATATTTAAATGTATACATCATTCATTCATTCATATATATATATAAAACTTTAACCTAAAACGAAAAGCAGGAAGGTAAATCCCAAAGACCTGATCCTAATTAATATTAATTACATTAATATTAAAACTGATCAAGGTGGAGGGCTCAATGTTATTAATATTTAAATTACAGATCCAATTATAAAATAAAATAAATTCCGATGTTCTAATCAGTTGTATGGCCATTTCTACATGAAATCCCTAAAAGAAATTTCACGCATCAGCGGCAACTTCTTTATTTCAAAATAAAGCAAGATATTTTACCGGTGGAAGTTAAAAAAAAATTATACATCACAGAAAAATTAAAGGGGTGGGATTAATAAGAAAACATAATGTGTGAAATTTCTCTTAGGGATTTTATGTAGAAATGGCCATACAACTGATTAGAACATCGGAATTTATTTTATTATATAAATATATAGCTGCATCTACTGCTAGAAAAGTTGGTTCACTGTGTCAGGCCAAAAAATATTCCTTGTCAGAATCCATCCTGAATATCTATAACTCTACCATTAATCTACGGGGCTACAAATACTGTTACCATTACTGTTTGGGTGCTTCTGATATTCATCTCCAGGTTCCCTACAAAATCCAAAGAAGAATCTGCAAAATAATCGATCCTGATCTGGCATCTCGACTTCAGTCACTTTCTCACCGATGTAAGGTGGCTTCCCTCAGTTTTTTCTACAAATAATTTCATCGCAACTCCTTTGATGAGCTTTTCCCTCGTGCCCCGACCACATGAATTTAAGCGTGCTACTAGATTGGCATCTAGGTCCCACTTTTTACAATTGAATTACTTAAACATAATCGCTATTTCTTCTCCAATAGTTTATTTCCTAGGACTTTCCTTATGTGGAACTCTCTTCCTAGGACTTCCCTGATTAGTACAATTATTAAAAATTCAAATTTAACCTCAATCGTCATCTAATAGTTTTGAGTCTGTTGTGGCTTCTCTCCTTTTTTCCAGAATAATAGACTTGTCTAGAGCATACATATACTCTTGCATAGAAGCGAGACGTAAGATAACGTGAGACATCCCCGAGATACCGAAAGATATAGCGTCGTTAGTTCATAGTATCTCTGAGCTCCACTCAGTAAAATATTATTACACAGCACCCGTCAGCTTCTGACGTGAACTTACTAAATATACTACGGCTTCACTTCAGAGACTTGTATATATACTTCGTACTAACTGTATTCCTGGATTACTAACCTGCGTCCAAGTTTGTATTCTTTACGTTTAATATACTTATTTTTCTTTCTCAAATTCTGTTTGTTGTTCCTTTATTTTGTGCGGTTCCAATTCCCGGGATCCACAACAGAGTCCCGTTCACTTTTTATTTTTTCTACAATACCTAAATGTTTCTCTCAATTTCACTTTGAAATCTCGTGCATACTAGTGGCATTCTCGCCTTGCTTAGGGTGAAATGATTAAGAATAAAAAAGAAAAATATATATATATATATATTTTGAAGTTGTTGCCACGGAAAAGTAGCTCATTATATATAGAATGGCAGTTTTTGTTCGTTCATATTGTCTTTCTCTCGTGACAACAGGCAGCCCGTGTGGCTGTCTGCTATAGCGCGTTCGCACAATCTAAAGTAGAAGCGAATTTCTTTCGGAACGTTGAGACGCAAACAACACGCAGAACGATCGCAAATGCACGAGATAAGGCGACTGCAGCTAACTGGATTCCCTCGCAGGAGGAGGGGGACTGGTTGAGCGATTAGGCTTTAGATGCAAGGAGGACGTTGAAAGATTATAATATTGGAAGTGTAGTGGTGGCGGGTGGGAAGTGAGGAGAATTTCGCAGGGTGAGGAGCGGGAATCGTGGCGAAGGTGATTACAAACAAAACTGTAAGTAGAACAGGACGAGCAATAAATGAAACAACAGGGGGTGATAATTTCAGATACTGCGCGAAGAGCGAATTTAAAAAAAAAAAGAAGCAGATCCGCTCAGACGGTACGTATTACTGCTTAATGAGAACATTTTCTTTAATTTTAAATCAATCATAATCATTGGGGACGTATGATTTACTTTTAAAGATGACGTTTGAAAAGAGATTCCGGTTGGGTAAATTTTACAAGACTAAATTTTTAAGTAAATGCTAAAAAAATGATTAAAGAAATAAAGAATAAAAAAATGTCCAAGAAAAAAAAATTTTTTTTTTCATGATTGATTCGTTTTCTACGGTTTAGCAACCCTTTTCGTTCATTTTTTTGAAAAATACATAATTTAGATGTGGCTAGGGCACATCATCAGTGATTTTACCCTGGTTCATTGACGGTTCCGGTCCTTTAAAAACATCATACCTTCTCTTTAGATTGACCCAGCCAAGGTTGATCAGGCTCCGGCCTGTGTCCTAATCACTGTTTGCTACGCTATTGGAATGCAAGATGTTTTTGGTTGCACAGGAGGAGAGGAAAAATTTCTAGAATAAGTTCGTCTGCAAATAAATGAATGTCCAGTGATGATAATGTGTAAATGGTTCAAGTAAATATCCGGAAAAAATAATAAATTGATTTTTCGTGATATTAATGTGAAGATGAATGGTTAAAATAGCTAAATGACCAGATAGAAAAAAAACTCATTGAATTTACTAAAATGAATACATAAATTAACACGATGTGGAAGATACCATTCCATAGGGATGAAGGAATATGCCAATTAACTAAATCGGTAGATATGTAAATAACTAGAGAAAGAAAAAAACGAATGATATTAGTGTAATATTTCGGATTAAAAAGAAAAACTAAGGGGATTGAAAAGATAAATGAATGGATAAAAACTGGAATAAAATACAAAAGTAAAGCGAATGATATTAATGAAATATTAAACCCTAAAAATTTTTATTTTGTTAGAATCTTTCTTTTTTGCGATAATAATACTTTAGTGATACAAGTCTTACTTTTGAATCCGTAGCTAAGGGGAGAAGATCTAGATCTATATCTTTCTCAACAGAATCTGCGCGTAATATGACAAAACCAGCAGGAATTAGAGCACGGCAATGCGTTTGACAATTCAGAACTATTATCCATTACACCATCCACACATCTAAGTCTAAAAAGTATTTGGTATTTCCAAGGGGTCACCCATCAAGGTATTAAGAAGGCTTGACGTTGCTTAACTTCGGCGAACACGCAGGGACAGGGGTTTCATTGAGCAAGTAAGCCTAAAATGTAAAGAACAATAGAAAAATTATTGGAGTTGGTAAATCTTGGTAAATCTTGATATAAACGCCCACGAGAAATTCGCTGGTTCGCTGGTTATCAAGCTGGTCTCGTAGATTGTTACTCCTGAGTAGCGTGTTCGATCCTTCCTGATGGTCTCTACAAGTGGATTGGAGCCAAAAGGTAAGGTATGATTAGTAAATAGCAAATACAAAAATAATATATGAATATTCCAGCCGAGACGAAAAATAGCCGTGTGGTTCTTTCTAGATTATACCCACAGATGAAGTAGCAATAAATAGCGTAGGAGAGCTATGAATGGATTTATTGAAAGAAATAATACGGAAGTCGGAAGACGAGAAGAAAGAAGAAAACGGGCCGTGGCTTGTGTCCGAATGACGATATTCATACACCTACAACTATCCATATGCGTTAGCGAAAACACACATGTATGTATTTATAGTTTGTCAATAGCCTGCATAATGGCGTTTAATAACCGTAGCCTAGTTTCGGCACAAGGCCGAAATATTGGGTGTTCATTTAGGATCAATCTCGTTCTTAATTGTTCCAAAGAGACAAACTTACTATTACACCACATCCAAGAGCTGAATATGCTGCATAAGGTAGAGATTGATAGAATTTGCATGTAAATATATACTGATGGGTGTCATGCTTTTCCTTGACATACGGTTTTAAATATATATATATATATATATATATATATATATATATATGTAATTTATAAAAGATTTTCGATTATTACAGTGGATAATACATATTTCACCGCTTTGATGTTATTATCGCAGCTCGTCAGACCCAAATGGTACAACAGTAGGTAATCAAAATATTTTGATTGCCTACTGTTTTACCATTTGGGTCTGACGAGCCGCGATAATAACATCAAAGCGGTGAAATATGTATTATCCATAGTAATAATCGGAAATCCTTTATAAACGATATTACTCTGTTAAATTAAATAAATGAATTTAACATTGAGTTCTCTTGAGTTCGTCTCTTTTGGAATTTACCTGGATTACAGACCAAGTGTACTATGTTATATATATATATATATATATATATATATATATATTCCATTTGTAAACGAGTTATTATGCGACCTAGGTTTCTACTATAAGTGGTGTCTTCAGGCGATTTGCAATACAAAAGTAGTCATTTACAAGGCAAAAGTATATGACTTAAATGGGCAAAATAAAAAATATTTGGGTTCAACCAAAGACACCTTTAAAACCAGGTGCTTCAATCACAAGTATGCATTCAAAATAGAAAACTTAATAAACTGTACCAAATTGGCTAGTCACGTGTGGGAATTGAAATCAAAATATGGAAAAGACCCAGACATAACGTGGAGTATAGTGAAAACATCCAAGCCTTACAACGGTCGCAAAATATGTAGACTGTGCCGGGAAGAAAAGTTAACGATTATGCTATTCCCAAACAAAAATGAATTATTGAATGAAAGAACAGAAATTATGACTAAGTGTAACGATACTAAAAAATACCTATTAGGTTCATACAACCATGGATGAAAACGTTATAATTTCTCTTAACTTTAAAAATTACGGGTTAAAAAATTCCCTGTCACGTGAACGTTCAAAAAAGAACTACCGTTACATGAGCGTTCTTAAAAAAACGGTAAACGGTAAAATCAGTTATTGCAAATCGCCTGAAGACATCACATGGTAGAAACCTAGGTCGCGTGATAACTCGTTTACAAATGGAAAATATTCAGAAGTTCTACAATATAATTGCATTGAACACTTTTTAATACAAATGTGCACTGGTCTAATTTTTTATGACCAAAAACTAAGTAATTGAAGAATCAATCAATCAATCAATCAATCAATCAATCAATATATATATATATATATATATATATATATATATATATATATATATATGTTGATTGTTTAATACTTAGTTTTTGGTCCTAATAGGGTTAGACCGGTACACATGTGTATTCTATACAATTATATTGTAGAACTTTTGAATATTTTTCATTTTTAAACGAGTTATTTCGCTACCTTCAGGCGATTTTTAATAATTTTTTCTTTTGGTTATTAAAAATTGCCTGAAGAAATCACTCATGGTGGAAACCAAGGTAGCGAAATAACTTGTTCAAAAATGAATATATATATATATATATATATAGGGTTAAATAAAGAAAACAAGAGGAAAACTTTATTTAACTCGCCTACGCTTTTCGTCCTGTGATGGAGTTTATCAATGTGAAAATATTAAATTAATTTTATTTTAAATAACGTATCTATAAACAAAACTTTCTTGATAACTAAAAAAACGCTTATAAATCATTCATAAGATTAACAGAAATTTATTTTTTTCAAAAAAACGTCATAAATCATATTTGAAGAGAATTCTTTCTTGTACAGAGTAATGTCATGAGATGTTAGAATGAGTACAAGAGTATTGAGAAACAGGAAAATCTCACTGCAAAGGAAAGGGTGCTGGACTGCTATGTGATAAATGTCATTCTGTATGGAAACAAATGTTCAACGATCTCTTCAAGAATGAAAAAGAGACTCGAGGCAGCAGAAATGTGGTTCTACATAAGGATGCTGAGAATATCATGGACTGAACATGTGAGCAGTGATGAAGTCAACACAGATGAAGAAGAGACTTGAGGCAGCAGAAATGTGATTCTACATAAGGATGCTGAGAATATCATGGACTGAACATGTGAGCAATGATGAAGTCAACACAGATGAAGAAGAGACTCGAGGCAACAGAAATGTAGTTCTACAAAAGGATGCTGAGAATATCATGGACTGAACATGTGAGCAATGATGAAGTCAACACAGATGAAGAAGAGACTCGAGGCAGCAGAAATGTGGTTCTACAAAAGGATGCTGAGAATATCATGGACTGAACATGTGAGCAATGATGAAGTCAACACAGATGAAGAAGAGACTCGAGGCAACAGAAATGTGATTCTACATAAGGATGCTGAGAATATCATGGACTGAACATGTGAGCAATGATGAAGTCAACACAGATGAAGAAGAGACTCGAGGCAGCAGAAATGTGGTTCTACAAAAGGATGCTGAGAATATCATGGACTGAACATGTGAGCAATGATGAAGTCAACACAGATGAAGAAGAGACTCGAGGCAACAGAAATGTGATTCTACATAAGGATGCTGAGAATATCATGGACTGAACATGTGAGCAATGAGGAAGTCAACACAGCTGAAGAAGAGACTTGAGGCAGCAGAAATGTGGTTCTATATAAGGATGCTGAGAATACCATGGACAGAGCACCTGAGCAACTAAGTAGTTGTTAAAAACGATGTAAACGAAAAGAAAACTTTTACTTAACACCAAGACGAGACAGTTGAGGTTTCTGTGACACATAACGAGGAAAGAGTGTTTGGAGAATCTCTTACTCACAGGATGGATAGAGGGAAAGAGAGACAGCGGAAAGCATTTTGAGACATATTTGATGGGATTGGGCAAATAGATGGCTGAGCGGCTTGCGTCTTAAAGAGACACGGCATATAAAGAAGTTTGCTAACTAGTAAGAAACTAGGAGAGAGTTCGATGGGCAATAATTACGAGAAAAGTAGCAATTAGAATAGAACTTACGGCTGCATGTAGCTATTTAAACAGTAAAAGTGAGACCTAGTTTCCAATCTAGTCAGTCAGTAGAGTTAAGTACCATACATGACTGACTGGGTAGAAGATTTTCATGCAGATTTTTTCCATTACTTTTTGCGGTAGACTGGTTGCGAACCAAGACTATAGAACCCAAACTGACCTCCTGCTATTTAACCAATAGCTGAAGAGAGAAGAGATGAATTCATACCTTTCCCAAGGGTATTAGTGCGTTAGTAAACTCAACTGGAATTCGAACTCGGCTCTCTGATTTCTCGTTCTAATCCGTCATCTGCTGTACCACAACGCATATTCCTCTAGTAGTAAACTTAATTTCATACATTCTGAGTGTTGTGATGAGTCTTCGTCGCCAAGTTGTTGTGACCTGTTAGGGCCAGGTAGAAAGACACGGACATAAAAGGATAGGTTCAAACAGTGTATTAGAATAACAGAATATATATATATATATATATATATATATATATATATATATATATATATATATTCATCCACATACATGCCTGTTTCGCTGTATCACAGCTCATCAGTGTGGCTAGACGCATCTACTTGCTTCTGGCCAGGATCGAAACTCGACCTATTTGGTGCCAGTCGGAGTACAAGTACGAGTGTTAGTAGTGAGCAGATAGAAGTGTAAGTCCGAACTCTATAGCTACGCTGCCTCTCGACTGCCTCTCGACTGCTTCTCGACTGCATCATGGCTGCCTCCCCGGAATTCACGCCAGTTAGTATTTATAAAGGAGGAAGAGACCATTCACTGTAAACAGGGCACCATAACACTTAGTACAACGGAGTCGTGTTTATTAGAGTTGTGGTGCAGGGGTTATCGGCACGGAACGAGAAATCAGAGATCCTAGTTCGAATTCCAGTTGAATTCCTTGAACTCACTTATTCGCAAATACTCTTGGGAAAAGTATTAATCTGTCACTTTTCTCCAGTTATTGGTTAAATAATAGGACAGATTGGGTTCTATAGCCTTGGTCGGCAACTAGTCGACCGCAGAAAGCAAGGGCAACCTACTGCGGAATAATCTTCTACCCAGTAAGTCATGTCTCTTTCGAGACATGATCACCAAATGAAATTAAAGGCAGCAAAATGCTCAGAATTGGCGAAGAAGAAAGCTGATGGTTCCTTTATGATAATGTCAGTCCTCAGATTTCTCGGCAAAAATTGTTGCAGCATTGCTGGCTTGTTATTCCACCAGCATATTCATCGGACATTGTTCCTTCGGAGTTTTACTTATTCAGGTCCTTGCAATATAAACTCAATGGTAAAAAAAAAAATTAAATCTTTGGATGACATAAAAAACACTTTAATATGATCTTTGTAAAAAAGCCACCGAAATTCTGGGTAGATGGAATCATTAATTTGAAGAAAAAATGTAGAAAGCAGGTTAGGTTGATCGTGGCTTTCCACATCTCTCTATCCCTGGTGGCTCTTAGCACGCTTTCTCCTGTTACACCACGCAACCGCAGCTCTGCCCTCCACTTGATTAGGTTCTTCAAATATGTTACATGTTGCTTTCCTCTATCTATTTTCCCTCTATCTGGCCTGTTAGTATCAGGTTTTCAAGCCCTCTTTCCTCATTGCATGTCCCGAGGACTTTAGCTGTCTATTCCTGATGCTCAGTATTAATTTCATTTTCGTTTCCATCCTTTCCAAAACCTCATCTTTGCTCACATACTTGATCCATGACATTCGCAGCATCCTTCTGTAGAACCCCATTTCAGTTGCTTCAAGTTTTTCCTTCATCTTCAATGATATTGTCTAGCATTCACTGCCATATTGAAGAAGCGATATCGCATAGCAATCCAGTACTCTCTTCTTTGTTTTTAGCAAAATTGTCCTGTTTCTTAATACTTAACTCAACTTCTGAAATGTTTCCTTCGTCATGCCAATCGCCTTCGGATTTCTGTGTTACACTTTCCGTCTTCTGTTATAACACTTCCCAGGTATTTAAATACCCACCTGTATTTGCCATTTTGGGCTGCCCTTTTTGCTGATGACCATGCATTCGGTTTTCTTGCAGTTAATTTGTAGTCCTTTTTAGATTATTATATAAAAAATATCAAATTATCTTTCGTAATAAGAAATAATGTAGAATAATCTGTGGTGATACCGAGTAAAGCGAGGGACCGGAAGTTTGCCCTCAGAGATCCAGAAAGCAAATGACCAAAACTGGTCTTTGCGCACCCGGCTCCACGCATATGTTCCGGCAGAAAACCAAAAATTAATACATATCAAATTCCTGTTCGCGAGCCTACGCGAATTTTATTTATCATCCAAAGGAAAGCCCAGAATTAAACACGGACGTGAATTCCCAAATGACCTGCTGGGACCCACAAAGACGAAATAAAAAGCTGACACAAAAAGCATTACCAGAGTTGAGAAAGTGCGAGCGTAATTAGCACGTCACTTGACCTCGTCAAGCGATCCACTATGCTCGCCTCCTTTCTTTCTCATCTTCTTCTTCGCTGTCCCTGAGCTACTTACCCGATCTACGGAACGGAAAACATCAAAGACATTCCTAACTGACAAACGCTTCCACATACATACGCACAAACTCTCTTTACTGCTATAAACATTTCAACGTCCTTTGAACTCATCCAAATGACATTACTGTATTTGTAAAAAAGCCTTAATTGATATCTGTGTATATACGAATGGTGTTTCGATACTCAATTTGGTTTTCTTGTTTTATAACCTCTTTTATAACTTATAGTGGGCTATCTACTAACGAGGCCAAATTCAGTTAATCTGATTTCAACACACAACTATGTTTCACGAGAACAGATAACCCACTCTAAATCCATTGAAAAACATAACTGTATATATGGTATATAAGGCTTGGAAAATCAAGTTTCAAAACATAGCATGTAGGTTGGCACCAAAACAAAATCGTTGAACAGGGTTCGAATTTAAATTTATGCGAGGTTTTGGATCAGTTTGGACTCATATTTTTGTGGAAACCATCAGTCAACTTCTTTCTGTGTTGTGACTCTTCGCGAGATATGCAGACAAAATGACTCGTTGTCATATCATGACAGTCACTCTTTTGCTTCTGCATACCAGAATTTATAATATTGTCTTATAATATTGCTGGGGATCTTTGTCTTTATCTTTTACAAGATTAATATTTTATTCTTTATTCGGATCGTATTATTTCGGAGTCACTTTTTCTCGTAGCGTATTTTCATTATGGCGGTTTGACAAACTTATGGCAGATTCACGAACTGTCAGTCAGTCAGTTAAGTACCATGCGCGATACACGCTTTGGGCAATCATGTCTCGAAAGATACATGACTGACTGGGCAGAAGATTATCCCGCAGTAGGTTGCCATTACTTTCTGCGGTAGACTGGTTGCCGACGTAGGCTATAGAACCCAATCTGTCCTATTATTTAACGCATAACTGGAGGGAAGAGACGGATTAATACCTTTCCCAAGGGTATTTGCGCGCAAGTGAATGCAAGGAATTAAACTGGAATTCGAACTCGGTTCCCCGATTTTTCGTTCCGAGCCGATATCCACTGCGCCACAACGCACGAAACAAAAATTATGCTTTAAAAAAGAAAAAAAATATATACGTATGTTAAAATCCTCGACAAAGCAGGTCTGCTTTTAAACGTAATTTCATGGAAATTACAACTCCATTTTTTTAAAATTCCGATGATCGATTTTAACACGAGAAAACTTTTGAAAGAGTGCACAAGGTAAAGATTT